>CAUYPK010137428.1:0-32845 GCA_963574355.1 Loris lydekkerianus
TGAAGGCTATAACCCAACTATACCACAAGACTATGAGGAAAGGACCAAGGAAGAGGAAGGGAGGGGGGAGGTTTGGGTGGAGGGAGGGTGATGGGTTGGGCCACATCTATGGTGCATATTTTTATCTATAATAAAAAAAAATAAATAAAGAATAAATAAAATAAATAAATAAATAAAAATAAATAAATCATATCATGTACACATCAAAAAAAAAAAAAAAAAAAACAGAACAAAACAAAACAAAAAAACCCAAACAAAACAATGCTCAGAGAAACTAAGTATCTTGCTTAAGGCGATCCAGCTCAGTCACTTACTGGATACTTACTGTATCCCTCTGGATAAATTCTTGTGAATTCTTTCAAACATACTGAGAAGCAAGATGAAACATATCATCCACCTTTGACACAAATATACTTACAATGAAAGATAATCCTTTTTATAAAAATACATGTTAAAATATAATGGGGTTTCTCAATTCAAAAGCAATGGTCAAAAGAAAGATGAGGACAGAAGTGAATCCACATCCCATAACGTTCCTTTTTTTTCTTTCTTTTTTTTTTTTTTCATAGCCCTACAGGTGAGCAGACATAAAGTTCTAATAAGTACAGTGTCAGGCAGTGAGGCAGTGAGAAGGTGTTTGATGAGAGTTCATTGAACATGTATGGGTATTTTCCTATCTAATTATATAAAAGCGGCCAGAAAAGATCATGTGTATAAACTATGACTCTCGGTGAGAAGCAATGTAGAATTGTTCTGCAAGTGAAAGAGCTTTCCCTCCTCCACCAGCCCCAACTCCTGCTCCCTCCCTGGCTGCAGTAGGTGGTCTGCTCATTTCAGTCCCTGTGTTAGACTCCAACAGCCAAGAGAAGACACCACTGCAGAGGGTAAGTGCAGGGGAGAGCAGCCTTTGTCCTGCCCAGGGCAATTGGAGCAGGATGTTCAAAAGAATTTAAGACTGTGGTTACCTCTTGAGGAAAGGGGAATAGATTTGGTGATGGGATTTCAACAATTTTGGTGATGTTCTGTCTTCAGCTGGGTGTTTTCAGCTCATGGCCATTCTCTATCATCTTTTCAGATGTATGAAACGATGAAACGTACACATAATACAAAGAACAGAGGTAGCTGAGGGGAGAAAGGGCGGTGAGTCAGGGAAGCAAATGAAAGCATGAGAAAGGTGAATGGGTAAGAAGGAAGAAAAATAGAGGGAGGAAAAGTTGGGTGGGTTGGATAGGAAGGAAGTCTGAGGGAAGAACACAGCTTGCAGCAGAGATCTCTTAGCAAAAGGAGGAGAAATGATCCAAATCAGAGAGGAAAGGAAGATGTCGACATACAATGAGGAAATTGTGAGCGAATGATGTGATCGAAACAAAATAATTTCAAATGTGACTACATCCTTTGAGCTTGCTCAAAGAGAACTTTACCAAAAAGTGAACAATAACATTTTGATTGATGGAGATCCAAAAAAAGTCCAGTGGCACATCAGGCATTGTGCGAGTCTATATTCCAGATAACAGACATTAACACTTCAAGCTCTCAACTTCATTTTTGGTGGGAATCTTAAAAAAACATATTATACTTCCTGGTCTTCCTAAATAGGATCTAACCTTGTCTTGACACTCAGAGTCCTCACCAAGAACATGAGTGATGCACACAGGGGTGACTGCTGAGGGGGTGGATGGGCTCTGAAATCATCCACTTTTCATCAGGCTAGATGGGAAAGACCAGAGAATGAAACACTTAGCTGCAGGGAAGACAAATAACTGACCTGTGTAGATGTCAGAGAGTCGCAATCTCCTTTCTAGACGTTGATCCTTAACTTTTCCCCTACTGAGCATAGTGACAAATCCAACATCTAAATCTAGTGCTGTCAACACCTTTTGTCCAGGTGCTTCTCCCTTCCTTCCAAGAGGACAGCACAGGCTCTGAATGTTCCCCTGGACAGTTGGTCTGATTATCAATCACACTCACCTCTTTGAGCTCATCGGCCTTGAACTCATGAACTCATGAGAAAGAAAAAAAAAAAAGAAACATTATCCCTTCAAAGCCACAAACACCCAATTTAGCCCAGTGTTGAGTGACTGGTAGGTAAGGAAATATCAAATTTCCTACCAGGAGTAGAGCATCAAAGAGTGCCAGGCAGTGGAGAGTGAACTAGAAAATGCCTAGTGACCTTCCCACAGCAACAACCAAGATGGCGACCACTTGAAAACACTGTGTGTGCTGTGGCTTCCCAGAAGCTCCTGGAAGCCCTGAAGAGGGAGAGGTCAGTCCTAGTTACAACTGGCATCTCAAACTGGCAATTTCAGCACATCAAATAATCACTTTAATAAAAGGATATGTGGCAGCAGAAAGGGGTCCTTTACACAGTATGTTAAAAATGTATCATTTCAAGACTTCACAGTTTTGTCAGTGGGGTTTACACTATTCTTGATTTTAAGACATAAATGAGTACAATAATTCTCAAAGGTGCCCGAGAGAATAGACATCTTAGTGAAACTGAACATGATTTATTTCATCATGAAAATATCGGGGGGGAGGGGGAATGAACTGACAAGTGATTCTTCTTTGAAACACGTAATTATTAAATTCCAAATTTGTGTATTTGTATATGATTTTTTATTTTATTTTATTTATTTATTTTTATCATTATTATTATTATTTTTAATCCAAAATCCCACAATTTATTCTGAAGTTCACATCTGGCTCAGGAGGGCAGCCAGCACAGAAACCCTCCCTGCCACCACCCCGACCTTCATGGGAAGCTGCCTAGCCAGGCCACTGGGGATATCTGCATTCCTGTGGAGACAGTGGTACTGCAGTTTGGGTGTTGTTTTGCAGGGATAAGGAGATACATTTAATCAAACAGTTCTTATTTCTGGAAGTTCTGCAAAGGCTGGGCTGTGATGTCCTTTTCCTGGGTGCTCCAAGAGCTAGACCCCAGACCCAGGTAGTTTCTGCAAGGACCAGGGTGAGTTCCTGGAGCTTTGGACTGAGGCAGTGACAGTGGGTTAACTGCACTTGCTCAATTTCGCAGCAGAAACTGGCAGGAAAAGGTTGACAATGCCCCTCTCTTTTGTGGTCATTCCAAACACCCAGAAATAACCAGAGCTCTGTGTGTTCTGGGTCAGTGTGGGGCCGTGAGGGAGGGGCTGTCATGGTTAAAGGCTACTGACATTTCTGTTGACAGGTAGGGGCAGTAGAGTCTCCTGGAGTGCAGGGTGTGGTCTCCTTTGGTCACAGGCCCTGGTCTAAGCTCCCAGGTCCAGAGCAGACAGTACTCATGGGTTTTGGTCCCAAAGTCCCTAGGTCGCATAGACCAAGTGTTGCCATAGAAGTGGGCAGCATCTAAAGAAAGGCCCATTTTAGCAGGAGCAGAGATGCCACAGCAGGGAGAGGAGCCCATGAGGGCAGATCCATGCCTGCAACACTCACAGGAAAAGGGATATTGGTCCACAGAGGGAGCTGCTAACTATGGGCTAAAAAATCTCTTTTAAAAAGATATCTAAGATATCTTGCTGGGCACTGTGGTTCATACCTATAATGCAGCACTTTAGGAGGACTGCTTAAGGCCAGGAGTTTGAGACCAGCCTGGGCAATATAGCCAGACCCTGTCTCAAAATCTCAAAATGGTCACCAATGAAATTGTATACAAGCTGGATTTTTTATGACACACAACGGACCTTTAGGAACTGACTCAAACTCTGGATGCAGGACCCTTGAGGTCCTGGGAGTCCACGAAACTCCAGATTGAGTAGCACAATTTGGAGGAATGGAGTACCCAGAAGTGGGTCAGGAAGAAGGGGCGGGCCCATGTCGTACCTCTGTGTGAGCACAGCAGTGGCTCTGGTGGGTGCTGCAAGGATCCAGGGCTCAGAGGTCAGGGGAGGTGGATTCTTGCCCCTGGCTGGCCTGGGAGCACCCATCCTCTCCCCTTTCAGGTGGGGTAGGTTTAGGCCAAGCTGCTGGCTGTACCTGGGAGATGGCCTAAGCAGGACCACGGCCATGGGAAGCAACTGGCTATACTGAGTTGGCCCCCAGCAAGGTCCAGGTGAGGTCGGAGTCGAGGGTCAAAATGGGGATAGAATTTCCCAGGAGGCTGGTAGCCACCAAGGCTGGGGCAGTTCAGGCTTCTCTCCAGCATCCTGGGAAGTGGAAATGTTTTCAAAACAGAGGGTTTTCTTCGACTACTGACAACATGCAGATCCTCCCTTCATAGACAGAGACTGAGGCTCAGAGAGGTGGGCAATGAGGGTGTGGGCCTTCTGTGGCCAGGATGGAAATCAGAGGGGAAGGAACCCATTGTCGAGAGCTGGAGTCTCCTGGAGATGCCCTGACACCTCAGCAGAGGTTAGAGTGCAGGGTCCTAGGGATACCAAGCTCTTGAGATGCTTCAGTCAGAGAGAGACACTGAGGCTTTCCAGGCGTCCTGCTCCAAGTCTCTGTAGCCTGGGGGGAGGTACGGGCACTGAGAGATCCTCAGGGCTCTTAGTGGCACATTCGAGCCGTCATTTCTTTCAGTGGCTCCAGCTCCTTGGTATTGATGAGGCCGAACTCCTTGACAAAGTAATAGATGTGCTTATAGCAGGTGTTCACATGGGCCTCAGAGCCCATCTGTGCGATGCAGTCGAAGTGGTGGATGCAAATGTGCACGGACACGCAGAACAGCCGAGACAGGATTATCCTCACAGCCTGTGGGAAGTTCTTGGGGAATGGTTTGCCAACATTAGTGGGGAAGAGGTCCTCATTGTTGATCTGCACCTCAATCCAGTCCATGGGTAGGTCCATGTACTTGGGGGCAGACAGTGCTGTGGGCTTCCGAAATCTGTGCTCATCTTGCCAGCGGTACTCGTACCTGGGGCCCCTGACATGATGGGGCAGGACTCCTCTGTGCAGCCATCACTGATGGTGCCGTAGATGAGGTTGACATGGTTGAAGAAGAACAACATGTGCACGGTCACCCAGTCATTGAGGTCCTCACCTGCGGGCAGTTGCACGGCAAGCCTCAGGTCCAGCCCTGAGTTCAGTGATGCTTGTGCCTTCTTGTGTAGCTCAAAGCGCTGGGTACCTGGCTCAAACTTGCGCTGGAGACAGAAAGTCCTGTCCTTATTGAAGACTTGTTTTAGGAAGGGGTTGGACATCTTGGCAATGCCTACTGACTCTCAGAACATTTCCTCTGAGAGATCCTGCAAGGCTAGTTCCCAAGAGGCCTGGAAATCTCACCAAACCCTGAAGCTCTTCCCAGAGATCTGACCTCCTCTAGCCCGCTGGCCAGGTACACCTGTATATGATTTTTTAAATAACAATCGGACAATAAATTTTTGAGTCCAATGTATAATATAGTATATACCAGTGTGCAGCATATACTGCATTAGTATAATGGTTTTTTCAATGACAGCCTTTCTCAGTCAAGGTTCTATTTACTTTGGAGAGAATTAAGTTCTAGAGAAAATTATTTGCATAATTCTTTTCTCAGCTCTGTCAAGGATGGCACATAGTACATAGATGATCAGTTAATTTATTACCTTCAATTAATGCCTTAGAAGATTAGAGTTTAATAAAGTCCCCTCCTTCAATTTCATGGAAATTTTTTACAAGCACATGCATGTGAGCAATTTTCTGGGGTAAGACGTGATAGCTTTCATTCAATTTTTTAAAAGATTATGACCCAAAAGGTTAAGAACCACTATGCTAGAATATGAGTAAGATTATAAGAAAACATGACATTTATAGAAAATAATAAGTCAAAGAAATGAAACATTAAAAGATAAAGTTGTATTTTCCCAGTGCTTATTTTCATATATGGTAGAGCCTCTGTAACTTGACCACTCAAGGGACTATAACAAACTGGTCAACATAAGGAACTGGGCGTCCTGTACCGATATGTACATATGGTGCATGTCTGGTCAGTGTAGGGAGGAGGTCAACTATGGAGCTTCTACTACATATTAAATCAGTGAGTTTTATTCATGGTGGTTTGGGAGCATTTTCAGGTTCAAATTTATAATGGGTTCCATTATCCTCACAATATATCATGTGAGTCTGTCAAGATATAGAAATGTATCCCCAAAACTCTGCTGCCTCAAGTAATTGCCACTGATCTTATAGTTCTCACATATATTTAAAACATACACTTAAAGTCCTAATAGATCCAAACTCAAGGGTATAAAATGAAACACAAAATAGAAGCTACCCAAATATATAAAATGATCACACTGGCCTGTTTGGTTCTACTGACTATATTGGCAAATCACGTGTTCTTCTCATTACCATGACACATTAAATTCACCATTGACACTGTACATTGTCTGGATGCGTCGTGAACAGAAATGGCTGGAGAGCATATACTCTGGCCGTCAGGGAGAAGTGCAATTAGTCAGGAAAGCCTTGACCTCCCTCAGCAGGACCGAGGAAAGCAAAGCTCTGGGGTCCCCCACTCCCACCATTGCCCCTGGCTTTCTTTAGAGTCTCGAGCAGCTGGCCTAAACTGCTGTTTTATTTATGAGGAAGATATTTTTAAATAGGATGACTAATGTATTAGTTATTTGAAGAAATGAATTTGAATTCTCAAGATGGTACAGTAGATGACTCTAGGTATCTCTGAAGCAGGACTGAGGATGTTTGTGTGACCAAAAAGTTAGGAGCATCTCTAGCATCAGAACTAGACATTAAGCAGAATGTAGTTACATTTCTAATTTAAATTCCATTTATGAACTGAGTCCACATAACTCTTTTCCATATTATATTCTCTTACAGACATCTGTGCTCCTCTCTCCCCCAAAATTCTAGATTTTACATACCTTTGCCATTACTATACCCACAAAGCTTAAACAGAGGGAGTACTTGATACTTCTTCTCCTTTAATTGTATAAAATAACTACTTAAACAAATGCTTTTATAGTTCCTAAGGCATTCAAATGCATGATGTCCAGGGAGAAAGACCATTTTACCCTGACCAGATGAAGCCTGCACTATTTTTCTTCTCTGAGAAGAATCCTCATTCTAGGTGGTCCTGAAGCCCACTCACTTGTGCAACAAGGAAGTCCATTTTGGGGACAGACAGCCAGCTATGTTGATCAGAGGAGACCCCAACTTCTTTTTACCATTAGCACATTAAGACTGCCTGTCATTTGCTTGGTCTGAGCAAAGGATACACAAGTACATTTCATTAAGCAAACAGAACACGTATTTACTGCCTTAACACAAAATAAATACTTTGGTATTATCTGTTGTTTTAAAAATATCTGTAAAGCCAGACTTTATTTCAAAGACCATAAATAATTTATGGAAGGGGAGGCAAAACACTGTGGGACATTCAAATGATCTACAGATCCTGCTTACAGAGGCAGTTTAGTATTTCTTCAATAGTGCTTTCATATTCCCAGTTATATAATCAAAATCTTTTATTGCCACCTATTATCTAGTGGGGTAACAACTTTTGACTAAGAAAGTTCACCACAATTTGGTCCATTTGACCCATCCAATGTACTTCTCTGTATTTCAAAACCAAAGCTCTGCTCTGCTCCAGCCAGTCTTCCTTACTGTTTCACAAACGCGCCTTTCCTCTGGAATGCCCATGCTCCAATTCTCTTCACTCCAAATCCTAGGGCACCTCAAGGCCCATCTCCACTCCTTTTTCTTCCAGGAAGCCTCCAGCCATTGCTACCTACAGGGATTACCCCTTTCCTAAAGACCCAAGGCATGTCAAGTCTCTACGCCATGACCTAGCACTTAATTAATGAATCATACAGGCAGATTTAATTATTTCAGATGTGCTTACATCTATCCCCAACTAGATGCGTTCCTAGAAAGCAAACACTCCCTGTGCCTCCCACAAGGTAGCTCTAATTGAACAAATAATGGATAAATTGCCTCACCCATGTTTTTAGTGACCAAAACATATATTCTTGAGTTCAGTGGTTTCCAGGCTTGAGCTTGCATCAGAATCACCTGGAAGTCTTATTTAAAGCAGATTGCTGAGTTCCCAGAGTTTCTGATTTGGGAGGTCTGGGACCAGGCCCTAGAATGTGCAAGTCTAACAAGTCCCCAGATGATACAGATGGTGTGAATTTGGGGACCACACTTTGATTCACTGACTTGAGCAACAGATTCTAATCGGCTGGGGAAGGAATATAGCATAAAATACTGGAAAAAGTACAAGACAGGAAGCCAAAAGAACTAGCTTCTTGGCTTGTAGTCTTACTAGCCACTATCTAGCCTTGGAAAATCACAGTTTTGGTTTACTCCCTCATCAGTAAAGTTGGGATAATATTTTCTCCTCAGTTGCGTAAGCCTGTTGTGAGAATCAAATGTAATCTAATGAGAATAATAAGGAATAAACATATATGAAAGCAACTTACAAGTTACTTTACAAATGTGCCTGACACATAACAGGCATTCAGTAAATATTTATTGAATTTAATTATTATTTAACCCAAGACTTTAAGTCAAATTTATTGAAACATAGATTCATTTTGTTTTTCAGTATAATTTCACTGGTTGGAGAAAAATGCTTATGAGGATTGCTCCTTACAAGTACCACCAATTTTAGTTTATAAAAAAAGAAATTTATTTCTGAATACCATACCTGCTTCACTCAAAATAACTGAATGCTACCATTTTCTCTGCTTTTACAAATATATACTTCAAAAAAGAGATCAGAATCTTGAAGTCTTTTATGCAAAAGCAAGAGATGACCACTAATACAAAAATCTTGCCGATTCTTTGTCTAAAAAGAAATCATTGGTTGGCAAAGAAAGTGCTTTTTTTCAAACAGCAAATCCAAGAAACCCTACCAAATATAGTTAATCCAATCTTGCTCTGGATTTATTGTTCTTAACTATTTTACTGCCATATCACATTTTATTTGAGTGATTAATCATCAATCAAATCTTAAGATTCCCCCGTGGTCTCACAATCTGCCAATTAGGAAAATGAAATGTCTCCTTTACTGGAGTTAAGATCCATGACCTTCTTAAGTATGTATAATAAAAAGGGGTCATGGGTCATTAATGACAAATGGGCTTTGTGATGGATGACTAAAACCAGGGAAAAGACGAGGCAAAGCAAAAGGAGAAACATTATAGATCTCCACAGAAATCAAAAGGAAGGATATAAAATATCTTTAGAATCCATAGCTGTCTTTGCTGACATTAGTCATTGTACCACACTATTATGCATATAAAAATCCACTCACAGTTTTTCTACACCCTGCTGAGAAAAGGTGGCCTTGAAATATACTTTTGGTTAATAATACAGATAGAATGGTAACATTGATTGAGTAAATAGCCTACATCAGATGTGCCTAGATGTATTAATGAAAGTATACAGATGCTGGCAATTTTGCCAACTTGAATTCTTGGATGCATATTTTAACATTCTGATGAAGAGAGAAGCCTTTGGGCCAGCCTGCTGCCCTAAGGAGCAGACAACCAGGGCTTTCCACATGTGACCTTTTGGCTTATAAAAAGGCTACATGTTCTGGAGAATAAACTCACAGAGGCTGCAAGTCAAAACGATGCCAAGATCCTTGGTCAAAAGGAAGGCAGAGAAGAGGGGGTAGTGTGATCATTAGGTACCACGACAGGCCCAACCGAGGAGGGCCCCTCTGTGGATAGATCTGTAATGTACCCCCAAATAATAGTGTTTACAGAAATTTTCCTTGATATCAACATAATTTTATGTAACTCAATAAGCATGTTGATTGTACTATTATTAAAATAGTACAAGGCTCCTTTCCATTCAGATTTTAAATTTCTTAATATATCTTTCCCCATCTCACTTCATTTGTACCTCTTTTTCACTTCCTGTTTATTGGTAGAAGAGAAAAGTGGAAACATTTCTCTTCTTTACTTTTTTTTGTGTTTGTGTGTGGGGGACAGCTGTCACCCTGAGTAGAGTGCTCTGGTGTCATAGCTCACAGCAACCTCAAACTTGTTGGCTCAAGCAATCCTCTTGTCTCAGCCTCCCAAGTAGTTGGGACTACAAACGCCCAACACAATACCCAGGTAGTTTTTCTATTTTTAGTAGAGATGGGGCCTTGCTCTTGTTCAGACTGGTCTTGAACTCCTGAGTGCAGGCAATCCACCTGCCTCAGCCTCACAGAGGTTGTGAGTGAGCCACCGAACATGGCCAGAAACATTTGATTGGTGGACCAAATCCATAATACCTAGCAAAGACAAGGATCAGAACAAAAATCTGACATATTATTTTGACCTAAAATTCTCTTTTCTTTTTTCTTTTCTTTGTAAAATGGGTTCCAAGGATATGGACCCAGTTCTCCAGACTGCAAAGAGAAACTCAGTGGCTCCATGCAATCTCTGTTTTGTTCAGAGGGCTTAGTAAAACACGCATTATGTTCTAAGTCCTCAATTAACAACACTTAATTTTTAAAAAATTTAAGTTTCAAGACAAAACCGGGGCAAGATTGGAGTTCATTATTATTTCTTCTAACTACAGATCTCTTATAAATCTCCCAATTAAAGATGGTACAATTCCTTAACTGCATATAACCCAAGATAATTGTTTCAGGGTGCCCCTGATGTTTCCTCACATAGGTAAGCTATTCAGTGGCTTGCACACACCTATTCATTTATGCATTCAACACATATTTACTAAGATTCTAATGTGTACTGGGCACCATTCTATGTGCTTGGGATGCAAAATCTGGCCTGTGAGGTTTACATTGCTACTGGGGAAAGACCATCTAAATAAGAAAATTACGTAGTATTTAAAAAGTGGTAAGTAGGACAGGAAATAAACTATAGTAAGCAAAACAGAATCAGGAGCAAGGGGTGAGGAGTTGCAATTTAAATAGGGTGAGCAGTTTAGACCTCACTAAAAGGGGACCTTGGAGGAAAGATATTCAAGAAGTGACAGAGGAATGGACAGGCAGATCTAGGAGAGGAAGGTTCCAGGTGCAGGACAGGGTCAGTGCAAAGGCAGGAGAAATGCCTGGTATGGTCATAACTGAGCAAGGGGACACAGAGCCTAGTGTCAGATGCATAATAAGAAATGAAGCCAGAGAGGCAGAGGGGCCACATCCTGTAGCTTGCGGGGGTTTTGGTAAGAATCTTGCTTTTACTCTGAGAGTGATGGGTTGCTAATACAGGTTACTGATGGCAAAATTGTCTTTTTTTCTTTTTCTTTTTTTCCTCTATTCTATTCTATTCTATTCTATTCTATTCTATTCTATTCATTATTGTTTCAGGTTCATTGAGGGTACAAAGAATTAGGTTACACTGTTTGCATCTGTTAGGTAAAGTCCCTGTTATAATTGTGTCCCTGCCCCCAAAAGGTGTGCCATACACAGTAACCCCCCATCCCTCTCCCTCCTCCCACATCTCTGCTCCCTCATTCCCCTACCCCCCACCTTGAATTGGTTTGAGTTTTTCTCTTATGTGGGCATGTATTAGATCATCTACTGGCTTCAAATTAGAATCTTGCTTCTCCATTCTTTTTTTTTTTTTTTTTGAGACAGAGCCTCAAGCTGTCACCTTGGGTAGAGTGCCGTGGCATCACAGCAACCTCCAACTCCTGGGCTCAAGTGAATCTTCTGCCTCCACCTCCCAAATAGCTGGGATTACAGGTGCCTGCTACAACGCCTGGTTATTTTTTGGTTGCAGCTGTCATTGTTGTTTGGCGGGCCCGGGCTGGATTCGAACCCGCCAGCTCAGGTATATGTGGCTGGCACCTTAGCCACCTGAACCACAGGCGCCAAGCCTGCTTCTCCATTCTTGTGATGCTTTATTAAGAAGAATGTGTTCTAACTCTGTCTAGGCTAATACAAATGATGTAAAGTCTCCATCTTTTTTAATGGCTGAATAGTATTCCATGATATACATATACCACAGCTTGTTAATCCATTCCTGGGTTGGTAGGCATTTAGATTGTTTCCACATTTTGGTAATTGTAAATTAAGCTGCAATAAACAGTCTAGTGCAAATGTCCTTATGATAAAACAATTGTTTTTCTTCTGGGTAGATGCCCAGTAATGGGATTACAGGATCAAATTGGGGGGGGGGGGTCTAATTTGAGTTCTTTGAGGATTCTCCATACTTCCTTCAAAAAAGGTTGTATTAGTTTGCAGTCCCACCAGCAGTGTAAAAGTGTTCCCTTCTCTCTATATCCCCGAAAGCATCTGCAGTTTTGAGGCTTTGTAATGTGGGCTATTGTCACTGGGTATAGATATCTCAGGTTGGTTTTGATATACATTTCTCTGATGGTAAGGGATGATGAGTATTTTTTAAAATGTTTGTTAGCCATTTGTCTGTCTTCATCAGAGAAGGTTCTGTTCATGTCTCTTGCCCAGTGGTAGATGGGACTGTTTGCTCTTTTTTTGTTGTTGATTAATTTGAGCTCTCTGTAGATTCTAGTTATAAGTCCTTTGTGAGATTCATGCCCTGAAAATATCTTTCCCCATTCCTCAAGGTTGACTTTTTGCTTTACTAGTTGTGGGTTTAGCTGTGCAGAAGCTTTTTAGCTTAATTAAGTCCCATTTGTTAATTTTTGTTATGATGACCGCTGAAGTCTTTGTCATAAAATCTTTCCCAAATCCAACATCATCAAGTGTTTTCCCCACAGTTTCTTCTAAGATTTTTATTGTCTTGTGTCTTAGATTTAAATCTTTTACCCATTCCATTTTGCATCAATTTTTGTAAGTGGTGAAAGATGTGGGTCAAGTTTCAGTCTTTTACATGTGGTTATCCAGTTCTCCCACAACCATTTGTTGAATAGGGATTCTTTTACCCACTGTATGCTTTTGTTTGGTTTATCAAAGATTAGATGGCAAGTAGAGACTAGTTTCACCTCTTGTTTTTCTATTCCATAGGTCTATGTCTCTATTTTTGTGTCAATACCATGCTGTTTTGATTACTGTAGACTTGTAATATACCCTAAAGTCTGGTAGGGTAATGTATTTATTTTTATGACTAAGAATAGTCTTGGCTATATGGGTTTTTTTATGGTTTCATACAAAATGAAGTATTATTATTATTATTATTTTTTTTTTTTTTTGCAGTTTTTGGCCAGGGCTGGGTTTGAACCCACCACCTCCGGCATATAGGGCCAGCGCCCTACTCCTTTGAGCCACAGGCGCCGCCCATGAAGTACTATTTTTTCTACTTCTTCAAAATATGATGTTGGTATTTTAATGGGGATTACATTGACTAGGTAGATTGCTTTGGATACAATAGACATTTTGACAATGTTGATTCTTCTTAGCCAAGAGCATGGTATATTCTTCCATTTGTTAATGTCTTCTGCTATTTTTTTCCTTAGGGTTTCATAATTCTCTCTGTAAAGATCCTTCACCTCTTTTGTTAGATATATTCCTAAGTATTTCAATTTCTTGGAAGCTACTGTGAAGCAAATTGTGTCCTTGATTTGCTTCCCAACTTGCCCAACTATTGGCATATACAAAGGCTACTGATTTGTGGACATTGATTTTATACTCTGAGACGTTACTGTATTTCCTGATCACTTCCAGGAGTTTTATGGTTGAGTCTCTAGGGTTTTCTAAGATCATATCATCAGCAAATATCTTAAATAGGGAAGGGAGAGTTTGACATCCTTTCCCCCCATTTGGATGCCTTTTATATTCTTCTCTTTTCTGATTGCATTGTCTAGAACTTTCAGCACAATGTTGAATAATAGAATGTATGGCTCCAGATCTAAGTGGAAAAGCTTTCAGTTTCAGTCATGTTAGTTGTGGGTTTGTCATAGATGGCTTCAATCAGCTTAAGAAATGTGCCACCTATGCCTATGTTCTTAAGTGTTCTTATTAGAAAAGGGGCTGAATTTTGTCAAATGCTTTTTCTGCATCTATTGAGAGGATCATATAGTCTTTGCTGACTTATTTTTAAAGGATCCTGTTTGCCATGTGGAGAGTCAGATGAAGGAGTACAATGGAAGCAGAGAGACAAGAGGTTCTCACAATAACCTGGCGTGAGACTTCAGTGCCATGGTCCAGGATAGATGTGGTGGTGGTAAGAAGTGGTCAGATTCTGTATGTATTTAAAAGATACATGGGTTTGATGTGATATATGGAGGAAAGAAAGGAGACTAGTGTGACTTCCAGGATTTTGACTTCTGTAAGTGTAAGGATGGGGCTACCACCAACTGAGGTGACAAAAGTCTGGGCTGGAGAGAAGAGCAGGAGATCAGTTTTAGACATCTGAAATTTAAGACATTTCTTTTCATCAGTCTAGTACCTAGAGTCCAAATGAACTCAGGCCATCTTTCGATCATCCAGAATAGCATAATGCACCTTCAGACCTCTGCACCTGTGATTGTGCAGGTCTCTCTGCCTAAGATGCTCTTTCATCTCCTTTCAGGCTGACAAATCTACATTTTCCAGGTCAAATCCACTTTGTCTATGATGACTTTCACAACTCCCCTCAGCAAAGGTTGCCATGGCCACTTCTGTCCTCTAACAGCATTTTATAGCAGCTGAAACTCTAACACCCACACACACGGCACTGTAAAGATTTACTTGTGGGTTTCTCTCTCCTCTGGACTCAGAATTCATGAGTTCCAGCTTATGGATCATCCAGCAGATGTGTCCTAATGTTTAAATGAGGATAATACCATGCCTGGCTGTATATGTTTGCTAAATAAATAAAGAGACAGTACCAATATCTGCCACCATCTTTCACTTTTTCAAGACACTTTGACTTATTTTCTCATTTTTCAATAACTGAAAAGAAAGAGCAGTATTGTTAATGTCAGCAGGGAAAAATGAAGCTCAGAGAGCTTGACTTGCCCAAGGTCATGTTATTTCATGGCTGACTGAACTCTTGCCAAGGCATCCTAACTCTTTGTCCAGTGCTCTTTCCACCAGACTGTGCTAATTCCTCAGCCACAGGGTCTGAGCAGGCTGCCAACATCAGCACCCCCTCTGTTACATACATCTTGCGTTTGGCAAATTCAGACTTTGTGTGGCAGTGTAGCAAAGGCAGAAGCGACACCTCAACAATTGACTACTGTCTTTAGTTTTCATCATGACTCATAATTTCTGTCAAAAGAGCAGAGCATGAGAGAATAGAACAAATTTCACAGGATTTTTTTTTTTAAAGCATACCAGAAATGAAGCAAGGAAATACTGTCAAAATTTAGTTTTAAAAGATTTATTCAGGACCATGCTAGCCAAACCAAGAAGTAGAGTCAAAGGTAAAAGGGCTTTTGTGAGTGGAGATGCTTTGGTTACCTGGCACTTCTCTGCCTAACTTGACAACCGTCTGGAGGTGGCAGATGTGTGCAAGTTCAGAAGGTTAGCAGGGCCGGGAGGAAGACAGGCAAGAAGAGGTTCTGCTAAGACAGGTATTCAGAATTTTAGTGGGGAGCCACTGTGTCAGCTGCTGGGTTTGTTTGGAACTCTGTTTTGCACTAATCTTTGTCCGATGTGTACTATGTCAGCTTTTCTATAAACTTTGAAAAATAACAAGGAATTAAGAAAAGGTGAATGTCATCAATTCCTTATTATAAATTACTTAAAATGCAGCTAATGGCAATTACTAGCTATTTCCACTGAATCTTCAGAGACAACATTAGAATCCTGCAAGCTATGCCAAATGATATGCTCTTCTTCTTGTTCAAAGAGCTCCTATAACACGGTTATTGATTTCCACCAAAAAGTAAACAGGAGATAAGACACATCTTTGCTCCAGCACTTAGAAGGCAGTGAGGATAATGGAGGATTTTCAAAGTTACCAAAAACAAAATAAATGAACCTGTTGAAAATTGATGACATACTTCAAGTATTTAGTATGCACATAAGAGGAAATGAAAGTGTTCTCGTTGGCTACAATAATTAAATGGGAGAAAAAAAGAAAAAGAAAACCTGGGGTCTGTCCATTTTGTGTTCAGGCCCAAAGACAAAGTAACTTTAACCAAACTCCTCCTGAGGTACCCAAGGGCAGGCCGCGCCTAACATCAAGCAAGAGTGCAAATGGGGGCTCTCCTCCCACCCCAGCCCATCTCAGCACCGCACCACAAAAGGTCTCATGCCTCTGTGTGTAGAATCCCAGCTAAGGCTCTGAGCTTCCCAAGATTTACCTTCCATACCCACCCCTGCTGCCCACCGCTCCCCCCACCAGCTGCTTCCTAGCTACCCCTCCTGCATGTGGTGTGCACACTCCAGCAGTCAGTCCTCTGAGACCTACCCAAGTTCTGGATATCAGCTCAGGCTCTTTGAATGGGGAACCCCAGAGTTCCTAACACCCACAGTAAGGTATAGAAGAACATTGCTACCCAAAGTGTGGTCAAGGGACCAGCTGCATTGTCATCATCTGGGAGCTTATTAGAAATGCAGACTCTCAGGTCCCACCCTGGACCTGCTGAAATCTGAATCTTCAGGATTTTAATAAGATCCCCCAGGTGATTCAGGTGCACAGTAAAGTTTGAGAAGCAAATTAGACATACACTTGGCGTTTGGACTCCTCATCCCTCACAGAACAGCCAGGATCAAGGAGAAGTTGAGCAGAGTCCTCTCATCATGGGCCCGGGGCAGGACTCTGGCTGCCGAGTCCAAGGCCTACGATGCCAGTGAAGGATTTTCCTGGACTGTGTTCTGGTAATCTACAAATGCTGTTTTGAAGGCTTAAAAAATATAATAGAAGGGTGGTGCCTGTGGCTCAGTGAGTAGGATGTGCCGGTCCCATATACTGAGGGTGGTGAGTTCAAACTCGGTGCCGGCCAAACTGCAACAATAAAAAAATAAATAAACTTAATTAAAAAAAAATACATATATATAAAATAGAAGGCTAAGGAAATGGGATACCTGGCAAGTGCAAAGTTATCATTTGTGGAGAGTAGAAGGGCAGTTATACATAAGCACCCAGTCCCTGCCCTGCTGTGCAGTCTACCTTCCAACCCTGGGAGTCTTCATCACAACGGAAGCTGAGGGACCTCAGTCAGCCACACTTATTGACTGTCTAGTCAATGTGCCAGACACACTATTATTCTTCTCTAAATTGGACTGTCTAGGAAACTGGCCTATCTAGTATTAACTTTCTGAAATACTTCTTGTTCTAAAGAAATCAGAAAGTGTTTTTTTGTTGTTGTTGTTGAAAATCCCTCTTAAATGTGTTAGTGCATTTTCCTGAATAAACAGGCCTACTTTTCTGGTTTCTGTTGAAGAGGAAAGATCTTGCCAAGCTGGAGATCATTCTGCATACTTACAAGCGGTATTCAGGCCTGCTGATAAGTATTACGAACATCCATACTCTTAAACTAATGCTACAGAAAATGACATGGAACTAAGCCTGCCACACCAATGCTCTATGACCTGGGCCTTAGTTCTTGCCACTAAAGAGAGGCGATACCACAGACATCTTTCCTGTATATGTCAGTACTTTCAGGATAATGCTGGGCTTGATAATTTAATAAATTCTTCTATCTCTGTGGGGAAAGAAGTTAGGAATATAACAGGACTGGTTTCTGAATACAGGGTCACTCTCCATCCCTGGGCCTCACATGAAGTTCAACATTGGTGAGAACTGTGTGGAGAGCCTACACCCAGGGTTCCATTCTGCTCTGGGAAAAATGCCTAAGAATAGGGACAAAGGTGCAGGGCAGGAGCTGCCTACCTGGGTGGGTGAGTCAGACCACCTGCTGTGGGCACAGCTCCGAGCAAGGCAGTTCTGAGGAGGCAAAGATGTGATGGACAGTGGACAGTCCTGCCACCAGGGCTGCTCCATCCTAGGTGGATCTCTCATCTGTAAGCAGAGATACTATCTGATCTCTCTTCCCTCTGTAGATTCTCATTTTTCCTTCACAATCCATTTGTCCATCTCAAATATCTACATATTTTTATTTTTCTCAATTCAATACCTTTTAATATTGAGTTTAAGTCTGTCCTAGCTTTCTTTTTTTTCTGGTGACTCCATCCCACCCAATTCCTTTAGCCTTTCTCCAAATAGTCTAACTTTCCAGTTGTATAAAAAAAAGATAGGTACAAAAAAAAAAAAAAAAAAAAAAAAAAAGGTAGATGCTAGAGTCTTTGCCTTATTCTTTAAGAAAAAGAAATCCATACAAGTCATTATTAGTCTCCTGACCACCCTATACGAGGAAACTGGTATTTAGTGGATTTTCACCTTATAACAAGGCCCCATCCTAAGTGTCTTTAATCATCTCAATGCATCCTCACAACCCCATTATAATTTACTGTATTATAATCCCTAATAAAATTACTAAATGGAGAAACTGAGGCTTCCGGAAGTCAAAGAAGTAGTCTGAGGTTATATAATGAGTAGCAAGCAGTAGCAGTGGGGTTTAACCCCTATCTACCTTCGAAGTCCTTTTATCTGCATCCACATGTTGTTACATTATAAAAGTGAATTTCAGAGATGAATATATTCTTTAAATAATGGGGTCATGTACATGTCTCAAATTTATTCCTGGACCCATCCATTCTGATGAATGAGGCTTCATAAGCACACACACCCCATGTGCACACTTATAAAGAGGACTTCCAGCATAATGGAGCAAGGAGACTGACAAATTCTTTCCCTAAAAAAAAACTGTAAGACTAGACAAAACCGTCAAAAGAAACAACCATTTCAGCGCTCTGTTAAACTGACCGAAGGCATTCAACAATCTGAGAAGCATATATTTATGACAACTGCTTAACTCAGGATCAGAACAGTAAGTGGATGGCAGTGTTTTTGCCTGTGTCTGCTTCCATACTATCACTCACACACATCTCCCATTCCTGGGCTCTGTCACCAAACTAATTCACTTAATCAGGGGAGAACAGATTGTGAAAAAACAGTGATTTCACTGCATCTACCAGATGAGCTCACTTGACTAGAACATTCCCAGTAAAAGTGAAAATTTTCATTAGAAAGAAACAGGAATGCCAGAAGTTTGCACAGCCTGAGGTTGCAGACCTGTTTGGGGTAAACAAAACTAGTAGACTAATCAGAAATTTAACAGGGAGTTCCAGTAGGTGAACAAGGCAACAGAGGGCTAGACAAAGCTCTTTAAACATACTGGGTTGACAAGGGCTATACAAATACATAGCAGAAATGGGAGGGGCTCACACAAGGCATATACCCATGACCAATGGCATTTACACACACACAGTAAATATGGGAGTGTCCAGCTGAATGTAAAACATGGGGGAAGACTTGAAAAGGGCATAAAATTGAATGTATTCCCCAGCCACACATTAAGTCCATCAGCAGAGAATGGAAGCCTTATCAACCAGAAGCGTTGAAGCACCAATTCTGGTCAATCATTGGCTTACTATGAAGCTATGCATACGCAGAAGCAAATATTAAGAAACCAGGCTAAAAATATTTTAAATTTAATACAAATTAAATTTGTATGGTGATTCATGCCTATATTTCAGCACTTTGGAAGGCTGAGGTGGGAGGATTGCTTGAAACCAGGAGTTCAAGACTCCCTGAGCAATACAGCAATGCTCTGTCTCCACAAAAAAGAAAGAAAGAAAGAAAGAAAGAAAGAAAGAAAGAAAGAAAGAAAGAAAGAAAGAAAGAAAACATTACCCAGGTATGGTGGTACACACCTGCAGTCTTAGCAAGCTGGGAGGCTGAGGCAGGAGGATCATTTGAGCCCCAGAGTCTGAGGCTGACACCATTGCACTTCAGCCTGGGCAATAGAGTGAGACACTGTCTCTAAAACAAGAAAGAAAGACTTGTGGAGACATCAGCAGCTGCGGACTGCAGGGGGAACACACCACAGATTTAGTGAAAACAAGTTACTAAACAAGCAATAACAACTACAAATTCCTGGGGAAGTGGGGGAAGGATAAATCCATAGTTGCTACTACATATCTAAAATGTTAATATTCCATAGCAACAAAAACTGTGAGGCAAGGAAAGAAAAAGAAAGTGTTACACAGAAGCTGCCAATAAAAAATGTCCCTGAGTGGCCCTTGTACTTAGCAGATAAAAGCTTCTAAAGCAACTGTTGTATCTATGTTCAAAAATCAAAGAAAATCATGTTTAAAAGTTAAAGGAAAACATGATGAAGATCATTCAACTAATAGAGAATACCTATAAAGTAATAGGAAGTGTAAAAAATAATCAAGTGGGAAGTTTGGGAACTGGAAAGAGCAATACCTGAAATGAAAATGTAATTACCAGCACTCATAGCAAATCTGAGAAGGCAGGAAAGGAAATCAGTGAACTAAGTCAGATCACTAGAAATTACCCAATTTGAAGAAACAGAGAGAAATAAGGATAAAGAAGCATAAGCCAGTTCAGACCTGGGACAGCATTGAAAATACCAAATAAGTACAGTGGTAGTCCCAAAAGGAAAGGAGAGGAGGAAAAGAGCTGGTAGAAAAAATATTGCAAGAATTCATAGCTGAAAACTTCCCAAATTTTATGAAACATGTTAATACACAGAACCCTAGTAAGATAAACAAGAGAGCTATATCTAGGCACATCAAAATCAAACCTTTGAAAATCAAAGACAAAAAAAAATTTTTGAAAGGAAAAAGAGATATTATTTGTCAATTAAAAATAAAATAAAACTTTTTAAAACAAATTTTTTTTTTTTTTGGGGGGGGGCTGGGTTTGAACCCGCTACCTCCAGCATATAGGGCCAGAGCCCTACTCCTTTGAGCCACAGGCACCACCACTTAAAAACAGATTTAATCAATCATCATGTGCCTGCTAACAATGACCACATCACCACTCATAGATTCATCTTGCTAAAAACACAGATCATGAACACAATCAGTCAATTGCAAACCATAAATCCCCTGGACAAACAATGCTGGGGGATAAACTGCAGGTATTAAATCAGGTATTAAATAAGATACTAAATCAAATAATGGGTGTGCAATCCTCAAAGTCCAAACTGTAATAAACTCTGCCAGGCAAATAAGCCCATTTCTTTAAGAAATAATTTACTAAAAAAGAGAAATAATTTACTAAAAAAGAAAGAAAGAAAGAAAGAAAGAATTTACTCACACATATATACCATTCCTCTTTCCTCCACCTCCATTCCCATAATGGAGGGGATACAGAGATGAAAAGATTCTTCAGAAACATATTAACCAATTGCAAGTGGGGGGGAGGGGGTTGGTGGGGGGGGGTTGTTTGTTTTTTTGAGTTATAGCCTCATTTTTTCACCCAGGGTAGGTAGAGTGCTGTAGCATCACAGCTCACAGCAACCTCAAACTCAAACTCTTGGGCTCAAACAAATCTCTTGCCTTAGCCTCCCAAGTAGCCAGGACTATAGGCGCTCAGCACAACACCCAGCTATTTTTAGAGGTGGGGTCTTGCTCTGGCACAGGCTGGTCTCCAACTCCAGACCTCAAGCAATCTACTCACCTTGGCCTCCCAGAATGCTAGGATTACAGGCGTGAGCCGCCATACCAGACCCTACAGTGTGAGTTTTATAAAGATCCTGAATAAATTGTAATATAAAACAAAGAAACAAAAAATAAATAAATTTTAAAAATTATAAAAAAAACCCCAAAGAAACAAATTTGAGAAAATAACAGGAATTTTAATACTGATTAGATATTTGATTATAGGATGAACTTATATTAATTTTTATGTGTTATAATGATGTTGTATTCATGCTCCAGAGAGCTGTGATCTTTAAGAGATACTGAAATATTTATAGACAAAATGAGATGCTCTCAAAAATTTGTTGCAGGTTAATTCCATGAGAATGGAATCTATATTTATTATGAATTTGTACTTTTTAAAGCAAGGTGATGAATACCTGGGATTTGTTGTTCTATTCTTCCTCTCTCTGTAGATTTTGTAGATTTTTGAAAAATTTCAAAACAACATTTTAGTGAAAACAGTATACTCAGCTTACTGTTCACACTACTTAAAACATCATGGATAGTTTTCTTCTTTACAGAAGAAAAGAATTTAGCAAGAGAAAAATGACTCATCACTTACAGTGAAACAACAACCCAAATAATTTATGACTTCTTATCAAAAACAGTAGAGGCATGAAGGCAGTAGAATGAAATAATCTAAGTGCTGAAAGAAAAAAAAAAACCTGTCAATCAAGAATATATGCCACAAAATTATCCTTCAAAAGCAAAACAAACAACTCTTCCCCCACCACATTTCCAAGTAAACAAAGATTTTATGAAGCAATACTTCATAGGACTAAATGGAATATTTATAACATACATAAATGAAATGTAAGCAACAATAATAGCCTAAAAGGGAGGAGGAATAGGAGATATAATGAAGCAAAATTTTTATATTTTATGGGAATAAATTAGTATTATTCTGAAGTAAAATACAAGAAAATGTATATTACAATGACCACAGCGACCATTAAAAATAATTTAAGAAAAAAGTAAAAACTTCAATGGAGGAATTAATCAGAAAGAAAGAAACAAAATTTTCTTTATTCACAGATGACATAATGTAGAAAATTCTAAGAAATTCATGCAAAACTAAGAAAAACAAGTAACGCATTTAGTAAGGTAATGAGATATAAGATCAACATATTAAAATCTATTTTATTTTTACATATTTTTAACAAACAATCCAAAAATGGTATGAAAAAGAATTCCATTCACAATAGCATCGCACACATACACACACACAAACACACACACACATACAAATACTTAGGAATAAATTCAATGAAAGTTCAACATCAGTACACAAAAAATTCAAAACATTCCTGATAGAAATTGAAAAAAATCTAAATAAACAGATATTAAATGTTCATGGACTGGAAGATCTGATATGGTTAAATGAAAATTCTTCCAAAATTGATCTACTGATTTAATGTAATACCTATCAAAGTCTTAGCACATTTTCTAATAAAATTAACAAGAAGATATTCAAATTTATATGGAATATACTTAGGAGAAAAAATAGTAAATCTTTGTGACCTTGAGTGAGAAAATGAATTCTTAGATACAATAGCAAAAGCAATAACAGAAAAAAATAATCACATTGATCTTATCAAAATTAAAAATTTCCGTGCTTTAAAGGACACTGTTAAGAAAGTGAAAAGATAACCCACAAAATGGAAGAAAATATTTTTAAATTTTATATTTGATAAGGAACTTGTATCCAGAATCTATTTTTAGAAAACAAACTCAAATAGATAAATGATTGAATTTTTAAAAATGGCAAAATACCTATTTGACATTTCATCAAATAAGACACAACAATGACTAATAAGCATATGAGAATATGCTCCACATTATTCATCATTCGGGAAATGCAAGTATGACTACAATGAAACACCACTACTTGGCAACTACAACAGCCGTAGTAAAAAGGACAATACCAAAGGTTGGCAAGGATGCCTAGAAACCGGAAACCTCATACATTGCTGGTGGGAAAGTAAAACCATACAGCCATGTTAGAAATCAGTTTGGCAGCCTCTTAAAAAGTAAAACAATTTTTCCATAAAACCCAACAATTCCACTACTAAGTTGCTACCTTAGAGAAATGAAAACATAGTTCCATGCATGCTCCTGTTCATAGCAGTACTATTCATAATAGTCCCAAGGTGGAAACAATTCAAATGTCCACGCCTTGGTGAACATACAAATACAATGTAGTATCTCCATGCAATGGAATTCCACTGATACATGTTTACAATGTGGAAGAAGGTCAAAAAAACGTTACATGAAAGGAAAGAAGTCAGATACAAAAGATTCCATGTCTAGAAAACGCAAATTTGTAGAGAAAGAAATACCAGTAGCTGCCTCAGGGTGAGAGCAAAGTATGACTGCCAATGACGTGAAGGGAATTTGGGGGGGGGGGGGGGATGAAAATGTTCCAGACTGGACTATGGTCACGGTTGCCGTGTGAGTCTTCTGCTGCTGCATAACAAGCTGCAGAATTCCAAGATGCCCCTAATGAGATTCAGAAATGAACACTCATTTATCCCTCACAGGTCAGAGCCCAGGCACAGCCACCATGGGACGGTCTCCCAAGGATGCCATCAGGGTGTGATCCAGCCTGTTTCCCCTCTGGAGCACAGGGTTCTCTTCAAGTTCATTGTTGTTGTTGGCAGCATTGAGTTCCTTGTGAAGGACTGAGGCTACCCTTCTCCATCAGTAATTCAAAACACAGTCATTAGTTCTTCAAAACCAGTAGGAGACTGTCTCCCTCCGAACAAGTCCTTTAGTCAGGCCCAGCCAGGATACTCCCTTTGCCATTAACTCAAAATCAACTGACATGAAACCTTAATTATATATGAAAGTCCCTTATCCTTTGACAGATAAGGTAACCTAACTATGGAAGTGACATCCCGTCATAGTGACAGGTCTTACCTACACACGAGGGGAAGATATTATACTGGGTGTGCATATCAGGGATGAGAATCTTAGGGACATCTCGGAATTCTGCTCATGACAGTCAGACAACTTATAAATTTATTAAAACTCACTTCTTATCTACAGACAGTCCCTGCCTTACACTGGTTGAATGTGATTTTTCAACTTTCTATTGGGTTTATCAGGATGTAATCCCATCATTAATCAAGGCGCATTTGGATTTGCAATGGTTCAATTGATGATTTTTTGACTTACACTGGCTTCACTGGGACATTGGGATGTATGTAACCCCTTGTAAATTGGACGGCATCTGTCCAAATATACCAATTATACCTCAATAAAGCTGTAGAGAACATGCCATGAAAAAAAATTGTTGTCCATAGCACCATAATTCCATTTTTTTTAATTTGAGCTACATCTTTTTCATTAAATGAACTAAGCCGAGGACTCTCTTTTCTAGGAAATTATTAAACAGAAAAATGTTTTCTACATTCATCAACCATACTCTTTATAATTTGTTACACTAATTAATTCACAGAAACCATTTCACAGGAGCAAAGCAGTCAACTTTTCCACTAGTTGGGTTTTATTTCTCTGCCAGCTTTCTCAGTAATGAATGGAGGCTCGTTTATATTCAAAGACTTCAGATTTCCAAAGAGAGTAGAGTTACCTCTAGACAAGAGTTTTTTCTCTCTGATTTCTCTACCAGGGAGTGGCTCCATTTTGAGCTTCCCTCAAAGTATGAACAACAAAGTTCAGTTTCATGAAGCCCCATTTTGCAGGCTGCATACTCCTAAAATTTCATTCACCCAAAGGTCAGGAACTGAGTTCTGGAGCTCTTTGTAGTGTCCTGAGAACATCTTTCAAGTCTGGCTGTTCATGGTATTGTATGTGTGCTGAACTTCTCTATACAACTGACTTCAGTCTACTCTGAGAACTTTTAAATCCTTTAAAGAGCTTGCTGTACAAAATACCCAGCAAACAGAGGGGGTTGGTGGCTCATGGCTATAATCTTAGCACTTTAGGAGGCCAACGCAGGAGAATCACTTGAGGCCAGAAGTCTGAGGTTGCAGGGAGCTATGATCATTCATACCACCGCACTCTAGCCTAGGTGGCAGGGCAGGCAAGACCTTGACTCAAACAAACAGACACAGGAAACCGATGTATTTCTACTTCAGGTGGAAGCACATCCCTAAGGGACGTCCTGTAACTTCAACTAGATACTTATCTTATAGGTTTGATGTTTTCAAATTGAAACTTAACTATTACCATGGAAATAAAATACAAAAGGAAACATCTATTCTGGGAGAAAATACTGCTTAGAATGTTCATTGAAAGGTTTATGTTAAATATGAGTGAAGCTCTTCCGCATAATTTATTTTTGTGAAAATAAAAATCTTCCTTGGGAATATGTAAAATTCTTTGTAGTATAGAACACTTGGACTGCCAAGTAACTTATCAGCAAATTTTAAAAAGTAATACTTTACATTTTTTTTAAAATTAGGGTCATTTGCTTTTTGCAATCCTATTGACTAAAATGACCACAACATCAGATAATTTGTAGAATCTTAGAAGTTTTATTCAATTACTCAAGGATGCAGTTGCATGACATGTATTTGCTATGGATTGGATTACGCTATCTACACTTGCCTGAACAGCATCCTCAGGACTTGGGCTGACACTATTTCCTACGTAACATTTCTCTTAAAAGTCTAGGTCATAATCTTTAACTCACAGCATGCAGAAGCTGAAATTTCATTCCTCTGTTATTTATCATGTCAGGATGACAGTAGCTCATCTGAGTTAAGACAGAGGGATAAGGGTCAAATTCCTTGAATAAGAATCCTACTTCTGCAAGTCAGCAGCTAGGCTATTTTAACCGGTTACTTAAACTCCCTAAGCCTCGATTTCCTCATCTATAAAATGAGTATAAAAGCAAAAACCAGGGATTGGCAAACTATGATCACAGGCCACCTCTGGCCCATACCAACTTTGTAAAGAAAGTTCTACATAGCCATGCCCACTTATTTATGAATTGTCTATGACTGTTTTTGGAAAGATTGCATGACCTACCATGCTTAAAATATTTACTATCTGGCCCTTTATAGAAACAACTTGCCAACTTCTGACATAAAGTTTTTTGGTGAAGACTATATGAGATAACTTATGTAACATGGTCCCTATAGTTAAACAACAAATAAATATCAAGGATTATTGTGATTTATTAAGAGTAATACATTGAAAAAATCATTGCATTCTTATTTGCTCAAATTCAGAGAGACATCGCTGTACGCATACTGCCTCAGGCTGCCCATGAAGTAATATCTCCAGATCAGTAGCCACAGCCCCTCTCCTTTTTGATGTATTGATGCTGGACGTGGCTGAGATGGTGTGATCACAGGATATGATGTGCAGCTGTCAGTGCAGGGCAGAGAGCCCGGTGGGCCACAGACAGCAGCTGTCACGAGTTATCCATTTCAAGTAACTGATACGATGCCATTCCTTGATGGAGGCGCTCTTGGTCACAGGTGTATGAAACATGCATATTCATGACCAGCCCCACTCCTGACGATGCCGAGGAGACCAAAGAGAAAGTGGGAAGTGCTGGAGTTAGGCTTAGACGATGACCACAGCAGGTGCAGACAGCTGTGACAGAGCCTAGTTCCATCTACCAGGCAGTAGCTGGTTTTCCAAGATGTATTCTGGTGTCCAGAATAGGAAATAAAGGGAGTGATCCAGTATGTAATGTTATGAAATATGAGTTTAATGCAACGAAATCTAGACTTAACAATTCAAAATAAGGGGTGGTGCCTGTGGCTCAAAGGGGTACAGTGCTAGCCCCATATGCAGAGCGCTGGCCCCATATGCAGAGCGCTGGCCCCATATGCCAAAGGTGGTGGGTTCAAACCTAGCCCCGGCCAAAAACTGCAATAAATAAATAAATAAATAAATAAATGACTGTTGGATATGCTGACTTAAAAAAAAAAATTCAAAATAATATAATGAATCTAAAGCTGGTAACTTCTGGTGGAATTGTCATCGCTGGTCCCATGTTAGTACATTTGCAAAAAGACTTTGGTTAATCACCAAATGTTACAATGGTGCCCATAAGTCTTTCGAACAATCCTCACAACATTGTCTTTCAAGGAAAATATTTAAAAGATCAAAAGAGTTTACAGTGAAACAGTGATATTCAGATACAAAACAGTGAATTCAGATATACTCTCTGCTCCTGCCTAAGGCCTGGGACATCTCACTTAATCAATTTGCACCTCACTGCCTTGTGTGTGAAAGAAAAGCTGTGAAGAACATGCAGAATTATAATAGCCATGACTCAAAATGATTTCCTGTTGGATGCTGGTGTATTCTCATTAGTTGCTCCTGATGGGAGCATAAATAAACTTGAGTCCATAGCAAAGAAAGAACATTATCACCAGTAGGAAACCCCAAATTGGCAAATGGTTTACCTACTAAAACAGAATCACTGAATCACATGAAGTCAGAGAAGTCATCATCTCACTGGTATTATTTAAAGAACTCAGCCCTTTTTGCGTGCAGCAGTTCATCAAACCCCACACATACCACATAAGTAGGCAGGGCTATTTCCCTGGAGGAGTTTACCATCCAAGATAGCCAAGGTGGAAATAAAGAACAGACATTCACACCAAGTGGGCAGACATCATAATAGAATTCATAGTGTGTTCAAACTAATATTAAAATTGATTCCCAACTCTTGGCAGTCCTCCTTCAAAAAAAACCCAGTGTGCTGTTGCCTGACGGCAGCAGGCTGCAGAACTCCCTTCATGCCATTCTTCACGCTGCCTCACTGAAGCAGCCTTCAGAGTAAAGCAGTCTGGGGCTCATCCAAGGCTTTGCTCCCATGCATGAGGTAAGTATCAGCAACAATACCATTTTTCATGTTGAAAGAAAACTGATTACTAAGAAGTAGCAAGGGCGGCAGTGCCCATAGCTCAGTGGGTAGGGTGCCAGCCACATACACCGAGGCTGGCAGGTTCAAATCTGGCCCGGGCCAGCTGAAGCAACAATGACAACTGGAGCACAAAATAGCTAAGTGTTGTGGTGGGTACCTGTAGTCTCAGCTACTTGGGAGGCTGAGGCAAGAGAATCATTTCAGCCCAAGAGTTGGAGGTTGCTGTGAGCTGTGATGCCATTGCACTCTACCAAGGGTGACAGCTTGAGGCTCTGTCTCAAAAAAAAAAAAAAAGTAGCAAGGGCACCTGTAGACATTTCAATAAAAATACATCCCTTTAAGTTCCCAGGTGATGACATTTTACACTTGATAGAGGAAGCCAAGTTGCAATTAACCCAATATAACCAAAAAGAGTAATCACTTAATGAAACTATAATTTCATACCTTAATAATTCCAATTATTAATACAATTAATTCTCTCTCCACCATTACCAGCATTTCTGTGGCTTAATTCAAGGGGTAACTTTCTAACTTACTGATTAATATACACACAGTCCTTTGGTACACAAAGTATATAGATACAGATACAATTGTCCCTCAGTATTCCTACAGATTAAAACAACAGCGAAAGTATTCTAAAAAGCCAGGTGTGGTGGCTTGCACCTCTAATCTCAGCTACGGGGGAGGCTGAAGTGGGGGGATTGTCTCAGCCCAAAAGTTAGCAGCTACAGTGAGCTATAATCATGCCTGGGGAACAGCTATAATCATGGCCTGGGTAACAGAATGAGGCTTAATAACAAAAAAAAAAAAAAAAAAAAAAAAAAAAAGGAAAGGAAAGGAATAAAAAGAAAGGGGAGGAGTGGAGAAGGGAGGGTCAAAAATGCAACAGTAAACAATAATACAAATAAAAATACAATTTAACCTCTATTGACATAGTATTTACATTGTGATCGTTATTATAAGTAATCTAGACATGATTTAAAGTGTACCAGGGGATGTGCACAGATTATGTGCAAATACTACATCATTTTGTATCAGGGACCTGAAACATCCTTGAATTTTGGTATCCTGTGGGGGAGGTGTATGTGTGTGGTCCTAGAACCAACCCCCCTGGATACCTAAGGATGACTGTAGGGAGAGAGATGTTAACACAGACACATGGGAAAGCTGTGTTTTCACTCTTCCTTGTGAAAGACATTTAGGAACAGGTGTACTGCATTCCTTTCTCTCTTAGTTTGCCAGGGCTCTTGTAACAAAGTACCACAAACCAGGTGACTTCAACAACAGAAATGGATTGTTTCACAGTTTGGTTAGACGTCCAAGATCAAAGTGTGGGAAGTGTTCATTTCTCTTGAGGTCTGAGGGGAAAGCTGTTCATATCTCCCGTGGCTTCCTGTAGGCAGCCTACTGGCAATCACCGGCCTAGCTTGCAGATCTTTGCCTTTGTTTTCACACGCCCCCCATTCTATCTCCAAATACCCGCTTTTTATAACAACATTAGTCATATCGATTACCTCATTTTAACTGGAAAGCCCGTATCTCCAAATAAGATACTCAGGTGGTGGGGTTTGGACTTCAACATGAATTTGGGCAGACACAATTCAACCCATAACACATTCCCTTTTTTTTTTTTTTTTTTTCTTTTTCTTTCTTTTCTTTTTTTGCAGCTTTTGGCTGGGGCTGGGTTTTAACCCACCACCTCCGTCACATGGGGTCAGCGCCCTACTCCTTTGAGCCACAGGTACCGCCCAACACATTCCCATTTCTAAAGCTCTGTGTCTACACCCAGGTGGACAACTACTACTTTTAAGTACCTATCTCTTCCCCCAGGTGTACAGGAACAAAATGCAGAATGCCTCCCTGATATATACAATGATACATTCCTGCTAAAAGTCTCACCGCATGTATTTCTTCTTATATCAGACTTCCAGGACATGCAGTTTGTAAGCTGGATGACTTTAGTATATTAAAATGTTTTCTTGCTTTATTGGTTTGTAAGGTTGCTATTTAATCATGGCTGACACACAAAAAAGTTCTTGACTGTCCTCTTGGAAAACAGGAATAGGATTATGCCTTGAAATAAAACATAATTATACTTCAAAAGAATATTACTGAAAAAATGTATTTGCTGAATTTACACCCTTATTTTGTCAAATTGGCTAAATACGACTTTCACATATATATTATTAATATCATTTGTTGGAGGCTAAGATTACAGTTTGTGTCTTGAAAACAGTCCCATCATGCAGCCTCAAAAAGAGCATCAATTTCTCAGACTGCAGTGTGAGACCATTTCATTTATTCAAAATCAAGTAGAGACAGATATTGCTAAGGATGTATTATACATACGTATCCATGAAGCACATGGGTCAGAATGCTATAGTGAAAAGAATCACAGGTGCTTTCTATCGAATAACAACTGAGGTTTATGTCCCTTTCTCTTGGCACTTTCATTTTTATCAGCATTTGTTCTAGTTATATACCTTTTGGGGTAGGGTTACGCAATGAGAAAGTTGGTGTGTTTTACCACCATTCTCAAGCTAAAGGGGAAAACGTACTTAAATAACTTTTCCAAAGCCATGCAGTGGCTAAAAATTTAATTAAATTAATCAAAGATCTCATGTAACTTTTCACTGTAGGTATCTCTGATTTGGCCTCACTGTCCTGAACCCAACCCCTAACGCCTGCTAACTAGTTGAGAAATGCCATAACAACTCAACTCTCATCTTGAAATATAAAGAAAACAACAGATAGGAGTACTTAATGGCCAACCATGGAGGAGAGAAAGTCCCATTTTTAAAGCCTAAGGTGCAGCATGAGCACAGCTGATGCCTCCAATGCGCCAGCCTTTTCACTTTTCATTTCAGTCCTGTGTGCCTCGCTTATGATTTCTTCAAATTCAGAGGGTAGAAAGCAATCTCAGAAAGTGCTTAACTCAATCAGTGTGCAGCCACCCAGAGACCTCTGGAGGGAAAGGACAAACAAAGCTTCAGACAGGGAAGGAACAGGAAAGCCGTGTGCCAATCTGGAATCATCTTCCATTAGCAAAGGTAGAAAATTATAGGGGAAACCTTTGGGGTCACAAATATGTCATTTAGGGCTCCACAGCAGCAATTTTACAAATGGTACCCTTCTGGATTAAAAGGTTTCACCTGCCTGCTCAAGTTCCTAATTTAGAACTGGCAAGCAAATTACAATCTACAGAGTCTAGGGGTGAAATTATGGATGTTAGATTTTCCATGGTTGAGACATTGTCTATGTCTTCAAAACAGAGCCAAAAACAAAACCCCATCATTTTCTGCAACAGAGACCTACCTGACATTCTGACAGTTTGCAAAATTTATGTATTCGGTCATTCATTCTTGCATTGATTCATTTATCAAATATGAGGGCTCTCGTATACCTACCACCATGCATGGGAAAAGCAGCCCCGGCTTCTCACAGCACAGAGCAAGGACTAGGTTTCTGAGGTCAAAAACCTGGGAGAAGCTGACAGAATCCTATCATGTGCAAGACCCCAATGCCTGGATGACTATTTAGTTATCATGGGGACCTGAGTCTTATCTTGAGAAAATATCAAATATTTTCGTACAATTGAGGCATTTTTCTTCATTTACCACCTGTTCCCTTTGCTTTCATTTAGGCTTATTTGCCTAGATTTCATTTGGTATCTATTCTGTTGTGCTCCTTTTATATATTGAATAAACTGATTCCTTAGATATTTCTGAAAAATTGCTCCTGAGTTGAACTTTGATACATTATAAGAGCTCGCTCATCATAGAATCCATGCACAAAGTGAAGAATTCTGCTTGGCATGAATAGTTGCCCCAAATGGGTTTGCCATGTTCACACTTTTATATTATCTAACTTTCTGGGGCTGAGGCTACCTGTATACAAAGGAACAAAATAGTTGGAAAAAAGAGCTCATCTGGCTAAGAGTTGAACTATGTTACACTGACATAACTTCAGCTTTGACTTCTTAGTAAATTATTCGCAATTCTTTTAAATGTGAACATATTATCATATTTCATTGTATAGGGTGATTTATGAGTTATTTCTATTTTATGCTGCTGAATTACTTCAATGACCTAAAGTATCACCATAAAATATTTAGTTTTGAGTTCTAGGAAATGGCAACTGTTCTGCATTAGCCAGGCAATTGCCATAAAAATTTTTATTTTCTTATTATTATTGCTCAATATTTCAATGAAGCAATTGTTGGATTCCTTTTCTGAATGTATGTATGTTCCTTAGTTCTTTACAAGGTTTATGTTTCTAATCCTTATCTTAAACATTGTTATTGTTATTCTTCTTAGTAAAGTATCCCAAGAATGGAAGAAAAAGTATCCAATGTACTCAGCCCTACTATGAAACTAATTTATGGCTTTCACATGAAAGCTATAACCCAGTTATAACCCAAGAATAGGGAGAAGGGGGAAAGGGAGGTGAGGGAGGGGGGAGGTGGGCGGAGGGAGGGTGATTGGTGGGATTACACCTGTGGTGCATCTTACAGGGTGTATGTGAAACTTAGTACATGTGAAATGTGAATGTCTTAGCACAGTAACTAGGAAAATGCCAGGAAGGCTATGTTAACCAGTGTGATGAAAATGTGTCAAACGGTCTATAAAACCAGTGTATGGTGCCCCATGATCACATTAATGTACACA
>CAUYPK010137433.1:0-23003 GCA_963574355.1 Loris lydekkerianus
ATTTTAAACTGTGAGAGTCAGAGAGCCACACCACGCAGTGACCTGCCAAAACAGACAAACACTCACACAAAAGCATATAATTTTAACAATAATATATTAAACACATAATATAACATGCTCAATCAGGTGTTTTTTGTTACCCTGTTCGCCACCCCTGCTCTAGTTAATGTGACATCTTTCAAATCATAGGGGAGATTCATCTTTCTTAATGAATTGTCTTGTTCCATATCTCAGCATCTTTAGGGCAAGGTGGTTTTACATCTGAAAACTTGTACTTAGGTTCAAAGACACACAGGAGCATCCTCTCCATGGGTTCAAGTACATGGCCCTGGTTTGATTTCAAGGCTAATGTTTCTTCTCTAAATGTGCAGGAATCTCAAGAAGCAACCAATTGTTAGCCAATCTGAAATCAGTTGTGTTTCAATGTTCTGGGAGAAAGCTCAGGAAAGCACCTTAGATGTGATTGTCCTTTATGACCTTGAACATGCAAAATATATTCCTTGATTCAGACAGTCAGATCTCAACAAGTACTCCTCAAATTACCTGATTCTGCCTAAAGTATTTAAAGGGCTTAGGGGAAATGTTGACTAGAATGATAATGACTGCCCAAGAGTTTGCTTTCTGCACCCTTCTTTTCTTGAAGACACTCTTTTTCTCTCACACTGAACCATTTGATCTTCACAAACAAGTGTCACATAGATTACAAGGTCCATGAGTGTGGCTACATGCCTGAAATAGGGGCTCGGCATGTGGCAAATGCCACCTCTGAAGCTCCCTTAGATTAGAAGTAGTGTTGACATATAATGTGTTTTAATCTTTTACTTTTAATTTATTCAGGGCTCAGAGTTGGGAATTTTTTCACTACTCATTCTTCAAATATCATTTTTGTTACTTTCTTTTCCTTTGGGGAGTAAAATTACAGCTTATGCCTTCTGTTGTTCAACTTGTCCCAAAGCTCATCGATACTTTGTACATTTAAAAAAATGTTTTTCCATCTAATGTGTGGTAAATCCCATTCAGTGTATTTTTTTTCTCTAGTTTTTATCTCTAGAGCTTCCATTTTTATCTTTATTATAGCCATTCTTGCCTCTAGCTAACTTTTTTACCATATGAAATATAATTCTAAGAACCATTTGCTTCTGTAGGATCTTGATTTTAAGATTTGCTCAGTGAGATCAAAGCAACACTCTGTCTCGGGCTGATGGTGCCCCTCTCTGATGGCAGGGCCTACGCACGCTTCTCAGGCTCCATCACAGATGGATTTTCCATGGCAGGTAGGAAAAGGTGCTACTCCCAGCCCTGTGAATACCTCCCTCTAATCCTTGGAGGGTATTTTATCAGGCCTAGAGCAGTTTTCTCCCAAAGGAGTACTGATTGGTGCTTTACTGAACACCCTGGGGGGGGGGGTTCTCCTAAAGATTCTGGGGTTCTCTCACTGTATAAAACTTTTCTCTTTCTGAAAACTCCAGTCCTGCTCTGTCTGGATCTTGGTTCTTCCTCCTTGATGTAGGGAGTTCACAGGTTCTACCTGGATTCTTCTTCCTGCTCACTCTCTGTATTCTGGGGAAATTGTTTAAATTTATGTAGCAGAATTTAAACAATATTATTGGCTACATGAAATAACTGATTCACATCTAACTGGAAGATAGAATTTCAGGTAGTGTTTCAATACAGTTTCCCCCACTCCTTCCACATTAACTTCATCCCAGCTTCATAACCACCCACATGATACATTTGGGGAGATAGCAGTGAGGGCAGCTGAGTAGTGTTCAATTGAAATACTTTTAATAGGAAAGAGCTGAGCCCTAGCTGTCCATCCAGGCTCCGCCTCATGCCATTTCAATTCCAAGGGTCCCATAACGAGCTCTGTATTCTCCATATCAAACCTTTCAAATTCTGAATTTATACAGCAGATGAGAAAGCAAAAATGCTTCATCAGTTCCATCTGTGTCTTTTTTACAAGGGGAGCCAAATTTATGAGTAAGGAAGCATTTCTTAGAGATGTAACAAGGATTTTCTAAGCAAATTCTCAGGAAATGGAAGTAAGAACAGCCCAAAGCAGATATCTGGCCATTCAAAGCCACCCCGCCTTAATTGTGAGCAGCAAGAGAGCAATGCTGCCTGTGTGTTTAGATTTCCCTGTAATGGCTGTAACGTACCACTGTTCTTCAAATAATGCCTAGAAGAAATGTATAGAAACAATCAACATTTAGTCCACATTTGTTATTTAATGGAGTAAAGAATTTCTATTGGGAGCAGTCATACCTGTATTATAAAAACCATGATGTCGCCCAGTTTTCTAGATATAATGTGGATAGAGTAAGAAAAGTAAAAAATATATTGCCTTTAACTAAATGCTAAAGGGACAGAAAAGCTAGACCTTTTCTGACTGTAAAGATTGTAAAATCATAGGAGGGATTGTCCAGGCTGGTGGTGCAATTGCTTTTCCTAGGGAGAACTTTGAAAACAGACCAGTCAGGGAAGCAATCTGAACAATTAAGATGCAGGTGCAGGCATACCTGCTGAGAAGCCTGAAAATGGAGCCCAGGGAGAGTGTCCTTAAAGGGACAGCAGTGGGTCTTTGATGCTGGATTGAACTTTCCCACCATTGGTGTGTTGTATAACAAAAAGTAAAAACCATTTAAATAACTCAAGAGGAGTCTGAAAGGCTGCAACCAGCCAACAAAAGAAGAGGTGAATGACTAAGCCAACTTTTGATGACAAACAAGAGAGAAAATAAGGCGCAGCCAATCTGTGGAAAAGTTTTCAATAGAAAGACCCCTTGCTAGACCCAAAAGATCTTGATAACTATTAAATGTATTTTCAACAGGGTCCCTGAAACAAAGCAAAAGAACAACTTGCAAACAACAATTTATTTAAGGATGACTCAACACTCTCCTTTCAAATATGACAGCTGTTTACCACATTTGAAAAATCTACAGGTAGCCTGGTAGAGCTTGAACGTCCATGAGATAGTATGCACTTTCACTTAGGGGGAAAACCACACATAAGGCAAAGGAAATAGGCACTACTGATGTTCCCTGGGTGAGGGCAATTAACCAAAACAATATTGCTAATTTTGCTACAAGTTTTAACTAGTTTAGAAAGTAGAGTCAAATTTGGATCACAAGAAATTAGGGAGCAGGCTGTGTTCCCTGACAAATGTGTCATGTACCATCCCCAGCAAGGACCATCAGAGAGGAAGATAGGAGACAATGGTACATTGCTGAGGATCCAGCATAAACCACACGGGGTTTCAGGGTGGTAAGTCATCACAGAGACCAAGGCTGTATGCTGCAGCATTCCAGGTAGATTGGGATGAAAGAAATAAAGCAAAATTTTCACAGTATGAAATGCTAAACTGAGATAAAACTATCCTTCCCCTCCCAAATGTTCATAATTTGAATTCAGCAATGGATTTTAAACCTTAAATTTTGGAAGTTGTTTCTCACTGTCAAAACAATCATAAAATTAGAATGTTGGAATAATAAAAAACACAGACAACATTTGTCTCGATGCCTTCATTTCATGGGCAGAGAACCCAAAGCATTGAAGGTGTAATGAGCTTGCACAGTGAGACACACACGTGCCACACTGAACACAGGTTTGGGGTGCTGAACCCCGGCCCCCTACAGGATGTTAAGGGGAGACCAGGGTGAGTGAATGTATCACAGTTGAGGCGTAGCTTTCAGTGCAACCTCAGTATCTCATCTATTTTAATCTTGATTGGCCCATGGAGAACTCTTGGTTCTTCATTTCAATACCTAAGTCACTTGCCTAAAATAACATAGTCTAAAATCCCCATTTCTGTGTCCTGGCAATGTTCTAGGGCAGAGTTCAGCAAGAATTTTCTGAAAAAGGCCCAATAGGAAGAACTTTAAGTGCTGTGGGCCATCTACATTATGATTCAACGGCCACTACAATCTGGAAGGCCCCTGAAACAAACCCAAACCCATGAGCATGACTGGACCTCCATGTTAGGTTAAGGATAATGAAATTTGACTCTCATGTCATTTTCCTGCAAAATAAAATATTCTTTTGGTTTTTCTTTCAACCACTCAAAAATGTGAAAGCCATTCTTAGCTTGTGGGCTATATAAACACAGCTGCAAGTCAAGCTTTGGACTGGGCGTTGCAGTTTGCTGGCCCCTGTTGTAAGAAGGCCCCTGTCATCTTGAGAAAAAGTATCTTCAGAAGCAAAATAGGAAAGGGCCTTGAAGCACACTCTGGGGGACGGGAGGCGGCCCTAAGTCTCTGCCAGGAAATGAGGTCTCCAGACAACACAGTCCAGGTATAAGTAATCCATATTCCTTTGGAAGGATTTCATGTTCTACAAATGGAGTGGGAAATACTGCCCAGAACACTCACTGTAGCTCTTTCTCCACAGACAAAGACTCTAGGAGAGCTTTCCTGCAAGGAGCCAAACAACTGTTTCCGAAAGGCAGATGGTGTTAACAAGCGGGAGCCAGGAGCAGGGAAAGAGCCAGGTGACTGGGGCTCCCTGTCTCTGCCATATTAAGGTGGGGAGCAGCTGCAACGTGCAATTTAGAACTACACCGAATAGAAAGTGAATAAAGAAGGAAATATTTGAATTTGCAAACGATCCAGCTGTGGGCAGCAGAGTGGGAAATGTCCACATTGGTTCTCAGGCTGGGAGTTTGGAGAGATGCTATGGACCCTTCACAATGGAATCCATACAAACTGCAGCTCTACCTCAAGAGATAAAATACATTTACATGCAATTAAAAGGAAGGGATTAATCAGAACAAGCTCTCAACATTTAAGAGTTCTGACGTTTTTGTTTATAGTTGGAAATTTTATGACTCACCATATAACAGATCAGGGGTGATGGAAGCAGGTGTAAAAAATGCTGAATTCAATTTCCTCAATTCAATTTCCTTCCTAACATGAACTTTCTCAAGTGCTGCACAATCTAATAGGACTTTTAACCATCTTTGGTTTTACCTGAAAATGTGCTTTTTTTTCTTCTTTTTAACTAGATGACAGGGACCAATTAAATTAATGAGGCTCACAAAAGTATTTCCCTTGGCAAAGGCAGGCTGTAGTAATGTTTGCACAGCACAGTTCTTGAGCTGGGAGCCTCTGTGTTGCACAAGATCCCTCTGTGTGCTATTGCCTTCTGCCAAATCACATGTATTAAGAATCGGATTTGTTTCTATTGGTGCATATAACTTAGACATACATGGAAAATATGGAGTACGAAAAGTATGAAAAACACAAGTAGTCTCTTCATGTGACTCACCTTTTTAATTAAATTAGTTATTTAATAGTGACAAGTAAAATTTTTCAAATGAGCTTAATAGTCTAGAAGAAGATAGAAACATGACTAATGAAGTGTTTGCTATAATCACGCTAATATTTATTTGGACATATTGTAGTTAGAGAATAAATATGTATATTAGAATGAAATGACAAAGACTTCAAGGTCTAGAAGATGTCTTTGTTTTTATTCTATAGAAAAAAGAAAAATAAATTTGTGCCCCATTTTGTAAGCTTTTCAAAATAGAACAATGTCCTTGCCATATATGCACAATATGTACTCAGGGGATTGGTCAAATGTAGTTCTTTTTAGCTAAGCTCTTCAATGACATTACTTCAACTATAGGTTTTTATTAAACCAGGCTGTAATGCCTTGAAATGTTCATGGAACCTTGGAAAAATAACATCAACATGTAGATTCCTTGCTTTGCTTCAATATATCCTAATTTTACAGGATACCTTCCTTTCAAAACAATACCCTTTAAATCTACTAACATATGAAATTAGGTAGTGCTTATAAGTTAAAGAAATCCTTCTCATAAGGAAATTTTTTCTTGAGAATAGTTATAACGTACTCAAAATTATTAATCCATATATATATATATAATTATTAATTGAGAAAATCAAAATTAAGTAAAATAGAGGGTTTTTTTTACTGAGTCTTTAACTTTATGGACATATAGCAAAAGGCTAATCTGTGGCTGTGACAGTGATCCAATAACTCAAAGGTTACTTGACTTTTTAATTATTATAAATGCAAAGATTCACTGAGTACATGCATGGAAAACATAGAACCAATGTCATATCCTACTGAAATTTCACGTTTAGGTAAATTGATTATTTAACACAGCATAAACGTTATAAGATCATATTGTGTTTCTATCAGATATGTGGGTTTTGTTTCTAATATAAATACTTTCTAGATATCGTGGTAACAACATAACTCACCCAATCTAGTATTCTGCATTGACAGATGCTGGTTAATTTAAAAATTTGTTCAGAATAAGAAAAATTCTCTTTGACTTAAAGAGAAACAATCTAAAAATTTATACAGAAGTTGTGCTTTAGTGCACAGTCACCTAGAGGGATTTTACTCATGTTGATACCTGGAAAATGTAAACATTGCCGTTCTACCATTCACACCTTACCACACTCTGTTACCACTTTACTACAGGCACAAGAGGAAGGGATTCTCTGATGGCTGTTAGTGCACTTCTAAGAACAAGAAGGAGTAGTTTTAAGATAAATTAGACAACGAATACATAAATACATATGGGTAGTTCACACTCAGAATAAGAACATTTAGAGTCTAAGTTTGGTACACATGCACAGTGATCTATGACTAACCTCCCATTATGAACATTTAGAAACTGGGGAAAATATTAAAAGAATTATTTTCAGCAGTAGAAAAAGGCAGCTCTGTGATCCTGGTGAGAAAGGAAACCAATGATATAAGCCCTGGTGGTGCCTTTAGGATTTGACCAAGAAGCAGTTTCCAAAACACAGCAGCAGAAGAAGGACCCTAAACAGGGATTTGACAGTCTCACTGATGTGAGGAGTCAGAAATTTGAATTTAACAGGGCTGAAGAGTCTAGAATTTGTGAGGCAAATTTCTGAGAAGAAGGAGTTATGAAGAGGAGGACACCCACCCTTCTTTCTGGTGGCCCAATTAAGTCTTTGGCTGACTTGATCAATCTGTACAGGTTTAGAGTGAAGCCCCATAGTAATGGACAAAAAACAACTTATGAGGGAAAAAAGTTACCAGGAAACTCCAAGAAGAAAAAAATCCCAGAGCTTACATAGGGTTAGCAAATATGAATGAAATGCAAAGCTCTAATAACAAACAAGATAGGATATAGAGACAGAAAACCAAAAACAGGTAACTTGATAGAAAGCATGCTATCAGATATCATGACAATAACTAAGATAGACCGGTGCTGATGGAATGATAGGTAAATAGACCAATACGATACAAGAGGGAATGCAGAAATGGCTCAGACTTCGGAATTTTAACACAGGTGAGACTGAAGTCTGGAAGCCATGACTTTTTAATGAGCTGTTCTGGAACATTTGTACTTGGTGGAAAATTAGTCTAATCCCTATCTCACACCATATACCAAAATCAATCCTAGAATGACTGTACATCTATATGTGAAAAGTAAAGCATTATACTTCTAAAATCTTCTTCTATGATGTTAGCATATTTGTACAAATGTAGAATATAGGCAAAAATTTCTTAGGCAGGACACAAAATCACACAGACTACATTAAAATTAAATATGATTTTTATCAAAAGACACCCTTAAGAGAGCAGTAAGATACAAACATTGAGAGTATAGCTACAATACATTTATTCAAAAATAACTTTTACCCACAGTATATAAAAACCTCCTCCTACTCCATATAAGAAAAGGAGCCAACTCAACTAAAAACAATGCATGTTATTTAAATAGACACATCATAAAAAAGAGTATCAAATGGCCAATAATCATTTGGGTTCATTTGTCTCTAGAATAATGAAAATTAAAATTATATTAAATAGGCTGGGTGTGGTGGCTCACACCTATAATCCTAGCACTCTGGGAGGCTGAGGTGGGTGAATTGCTTGAGCTCAGGAATTTGAGACCAGCCTGAGGAAGAGCGAGATCTTGTCTCTGATAAAAATAGCTGAGTGTTATAGCCGGCACCTATAGTCCCAGCTAATAGGGAGGCTGTGGCAAGAGGGTCACTTGGGCCCAAGAGTTTGAGGTTGCTGTAAACTATGATGCCATGGCTCTCTACCCAAGGCTACAGAGTGAGATTGTCTCAAAAAAAAAAAAAGAAAGAAAGAAAAGAAAAGGAAGAAATAAAGAAAAGAAGAAAAGACACTGTATTAAATAACAATTAAAAAACCAAAAGTGTTAAATAGAAAAAGACAAAAAATGCCAAGCATTCTCCAAGATGTGGAGCAACCTGTCTTTATGCTGTGATGGTGAAGATTGCCTTGGATATTGGTTTGCCTTGGATAATGGTTTGAAAACATACTAAGATGAATGTTTTCTTACTTACCATCTATTTTACTTCTGTGTTTCATGTCCCAAAGAATGGGTATAGATGTTCATTATTTTCAGAGAAACATATCATAGTAAAAAGAAAAGTGGAAAGAACTCAAATGCCCATCAAACACAAAATTTATAAATAAGTGTGATATAATTACATAATGAAATATTACATTCGAGTCTTGGTTCTGATACCTCATAGTCCTTTGATTGAATTTTGGAGATTTATTTAAATTCTATAAATATCAGATCTAACTCTGTAGAATAGTGGCCACATCTGTTTGACTGGGTTGTTGATATTTATAAAAGAACGGAGGTATGAGAGTCATCTGGAGCATAGCCGATGGGAATGTCACGCCCTTCCACAATACCCCCCAGCAACAGTCAGACTTTCATGTATAGAACACATTTGCGTCTTTATATTACCTTACATTTTGATTCATCTATCAGAAGAAATCATAGTTAGCATTTTAAATTTGGACATTCAGAATGTCTTCTAATAATTTGCACATTGTTTGTGTTTATTTTCTTTCTGTTTCTGCTTAGCTACATCAACCACACTTTCCAAACCTCCCGCTCACTTTTCCTGAAAAGCCATCCTGCAATTTGATACCCCTCCTTCTGTTCAAATGTAAGAGTGAATTTCAACTGCAGCACCTACTTCCTTATTCTTGCATATTTTATTAATGCATTTAATGCTGGTGAGTAGGAGGGGGAAGATGTTAGATTAACATTTCATAAAGTTGAAATCTATTCTTTTCCTCAGAATATGCATCATAAAAGACATCTGAGAGGAGCAGAGCCCCACATAAAGCCTCCCACTCCTGCTTCCAAGTATTGCTGGTGTTAATTTGTTAATAATAGCAGTGTCTGGAGAAAGCGATTAGCACTTTAACAGCTTAGTGGAGGAGTCTCACGTATGACTAGAGAAAATAGAACGTAATGATGAAACTGACATCTTGCCACAAAAATCCTGAAATTCAAGAAAAATTACAAGTGAGAATTGTTTTTTAAAATACACATATACGGCTTGGTGCCTGTAGCTCAAGCAGCTAAAGTGCCAGCAACATACACCTGAGCTGGCGGGTTGGAATCCAGCCCAGGCCCGCCAGACAACAATGACGGCTGCAACCAAAAAATAGCTGGGCATTGTGGGTGCCTATGGTCCCAGCTACTTGGGAGGTGGAGGCAGAAGAATCGCTAGAGCCCAGGAGTTGGAGGTTGCTGTGAGCTGTGATGCTACAGCACTCTACCCAGGGTGACAGCTTGAGGCTGTGTCTCAAAAAACAAACAAACAAACAAACAAAAAACCACATATACACATATATTTGTACTTACACACATATATTTTATTGATTTTTAAAGTAATTTGACTATGTTTACAAAAAGTAATTGTCTTGGTTTATTTCCTGTTGCTATAACAGAATGACACAAGCTAAGTATTAATAATTATAGATAGTTTATTTTGCTTACAGTCCTGGAGCCTGGGAAGTTCAAGAGCGTGGTGTTGGTGTCAGGTGAGGGTCATAATATAGTGTAAGGCTCACATGCAAGAAGGCACAACCCTGGTGTTGGGGCCATGTGAGCCTCACCTGTTGCCAGGTGCGCAACCTTCCCTGCGGACACCCACATCTTCCCTACAAGGGAAGGGTTCAGACACAAGGTCTAGGGCTGGCATGACACAAGGTCTAGGGGTCTACACAGATGTTCTCCAAAAGTTCTCTGGGGCCTGGAGAGATGGAAGGGAGGAAGAAAGTGGGAGAGGTGGACTACCTGGTGTTCTGTGAGGGGTTAACTGGAATCAGCAGCACCTAGTGATGACATGTGGCCAATGTGCCACATGCAGAATCAACTCAAGAGCTCAGGAAGAGTGGGCAGGTGTCGGGAAGGAGCCTGGAAGCTGGAAACTCCTGGAGGACCGTCTACCAGTGGGTTGGCAGAAGGTCCTTCTCAACCAGTGGAGCTGGGAGTGTAAAAAGAGAGGATGCTTCTTAAAACTCTGTGCAGTCAGGAATGAGTTGACTCACAGAGCTCTTGATGGCTTTAGAGACTACCAAACCTTGTAAGTCTCAGCTTTGCTGAGAATTAACCCTTTAGTTTCTGGTTCATGAGGAAATCAGGAGGTAAATGAACCACTGGAGGTTAATAAACCACTTTCAAATTATTTTGCTAGTTTTAACATCCAGTGTGGCAGTACTGTACTGGGTGGGCTCACAATCTCTAATTTATTGGTATAGGATTTTGAGCTGTGGCTCCCTCTGTTATTTCTGGGACCTTTACAAAAAGCATATTTGTGCTACCCCACCCAGGAAATTTTCCATCCATCCTGTCCTGGGGGGCAGCCCTGTACTCCTCTCAACGGCCAGATGAATGGACCGTGGCACTCACTGCAGCCACGGCTGCCTCTCAGGCAGTTCCCAGAGCCTGACTTGAGGCAGGAGTAAGGGGCCTTCTAGGTTTCAGAACTGAGCTAATTCTCCTAGGAGTTTCTAGAAGCTCTAAATGTTTGCATAGTGAAGCATTTGCTCCAGGGACTGATGAAGCTGTAACTTAGTCTATAACCTATGGATCTGTTAGAAGTCAGGTGTCCTCACCCCAAACTTACAATAAAACCTGTATCTTTCGTTATACAAAAAACAAAAATAGGTTTCTGAATTTATAGATGACAAGTTCAGAATTTATGTCAGAATACATGTGCCAATCTAAATAAAGCAGTATTTCCAAGATTTGGATGACCCTAATTTGCAAGGAATGTGTTCAGACAGGAACAGAAGAAAGTAGTTGTGTGAGGTCTCTACTCCAACAGGCCACACAGGATAAAGAGGTGACATTCATTCCAGGCTACTGACACGTCCTGCTGAGACATTCCTCTCAACCAGGACCACCCTGCCAGACTCAGCGGCCTCCTCACCTTTGTACTGAGTGAAAGATTTAAACTAGAACTTATCTCAGCATAGACCATCCATTCCCCAGATGGGTCCTCCAATAGTCTAGGCTCCAGACCAAAAACCAAGAACAAAACAGTAAAACAGCGAAGGCACACTTCCCTGCCTGTTTTATTATTTGTTTACTGAAGTTGAACCCACTTCTGTGAAGATAAAGGAGGCACTATTAGTCTGGGTAGGCAAAAATGGGCTGTGAAACAGGCTTACCAAAGCCAGGAGCCACGGGGACCTACAGGGCGGACGAAAGGAAGTAGAAAGCCAAGGAAGGAGACTGTCCCAGAGGGCCTGCTGGACAAGGGTCCTTCTGGGAGTGGCTGCCGAAAGCGACTGGAGCCTTCAGATGAGTAGTGGGGAGTGGGGTGGCGATGCAGCTGTGGTTGGAGTTTCACTGGACTCACCGATTCCTAATAGGACTGAATGGTGCTGAATTTCAAGACAAAAACTGAACAACAGCCAAAAAAAACCCAAAAAACAAAAAACAAAGTCTTCTTTTGACTAAGTCGGGATCTAGAAAAAGAACCACGAGAAAGCAATATTCTTCTGCCTCTCAAACTGAGATGAAAAAAAAAAAAAAAAAATACTGATTCCCACTGTCCTGCAAAAGGTTAGCAAGCACGTAGTATTAATCCAGAAAACAGAGGACCGGTGACCACGTGCCTTTGGCAAGTTCTGGTTACACAACCGTAGTGGAATTCTTCACTAGAAGCCTTTGCAGATTCCTAATGTGCTAATATGCATGTTAATTTTCCCAGAGTGTGCGGTATTTTCCAAACTCATTCAACTTGGAATACTTTTTTTCTTCGCAGAACTCCTGTTTGACCCGCAGTGGGCACGTGCGTTCTGCGCTGCTCAGTTTGGGAGACACGAGGCAGCGTCATTTATACTTCAACAGATGCCAAGAAGTAAGCCCACGAGGATTCCCTCTCTGCCTGCCAATAAAACCCCTCCCAGGCCGACTGCGGAGAGCCAGAGGGAGGCACAGAGGGCCTGGCCAGAAAGCCTCCCCCCTGGCAGAGGTTGTTCAAGACTCTTTCTCACCGGGCAGAAAATGGTAGGGACACTTACATTGGGTGCCCAGATGTCTCCTGATCTGCAAGGCACCAACGAAGCCTGTGAGAAAGACCCTGCCTTCCCCGTGACAGTCAGGGCACCAGCGGGAGACGCGAGCAGGAACACAGGACCTGACTTCCCCAGGGATGTCCAGCCCTTTGGGGACCCCCGGCCCCGCCCAGCTGCGGGGGTCTGGGAGGGAGACCCTCGCTGAGCGCCATCTCGCAGTCCCACGGGGGAGGCAGCGCCCTGGAAACGGCAGCAGGGTGACCTGTCCTGAGTGAAGTGGGGTCTCGTGTCTGTGGACAGCGGCCCCTGGAAAGCTGCTAGAGACCCAGTGAGTGAGGACGGGGTGAGCAGGACCGAGGTCCCCCGTCCCCGGGGTGGCACCTGCTTGCCCCGCGCCCTGCACCCCGGGGACCTGGGAAAGCGCCAGTGATGTGGGGGTGAAAGGCACAGCCTGCGTCTCAATACTCGTGTCTGGAGAAATACAAAACGCCCCACTTAAAGTTAGAAAACCATTCCTTTCAATACCTTCCAGTGTTTACTCACCTACTTATTTCAAACTATTTAATTATTAATCTTTTTTTGGGAGGGTTGTGGGGGGGATTCAGGTACTAGTCCAACAAGGCTGGGCCTCAACTTAGGGATACTAGAATATTTAAACAGGTTTGGATAGTTTGGGGAATGTGCTTTAAAGAGAAAAATGGTGTTAGGATTCCAGTATGAAGTGAATTTTGGACAACCCTGGAAACGCGAGTTAGTTTTCTTGCATAGAGATCCCACGATTACCAACAGGTGGTAGTGCTGTAACACAGTGGGAAACACAGGCCTGAACTAGTGGAAAAATCGGTCTGAACTAACACTTAGTAGCATTTGAAAGTACTAGAAAATTCTTATGTTAATTCAACTTATGTATTAATTGGTCAAATGTTATATCCTGTCTTTGGCCAAACTATTAAAAAAAACAAAAAACAAACAAAAAAAAAAAACTTGAGTATATCCACATTTCAGGAAATAAAAACAGAGGTCGGTAGCAATACAGCACTGTGTGGGCACAGTACAGGGCAAAGCAGGGCTGCCCGCTCCAGAACAAGGAGGCGAGGACCCTGCTCTGCCAGACAGATGACAAATCCTTCATGTAAAAAGGGTCAGATATAGAATAAGATGTCCCAGAAAATGAGGTTCCCCTTTCCCTCTTTAAATTCCTATTTCTTGGCCCAAAGTCCTGGCCTGTCCCGGAACTTCCATTACAAAATTTAAATGTTGTACCATTAATTTTTGAACACCATAAGTTCTGTAAATTTATTCACTAATTGTGTGGAGAAAGAAATGTATGGGCACTTTAGATAAAATATGTCCTGTGTTACGGTTTTGCTAAGCCAGCCAAATTGAATGTAAACAAAATGTAAATTAAGTTTGACTTTCATTATGAGTTTCAATCACATAGATCTTTCTATGGACAAGGAAATTTTAGAGTTATGGTCTCTACATTTAAATTCTTCGTTCTGTGTCCATTTTAATACATCTTCTCCATGATGACACGCGTATGCTTCCTGGTAGCTAATGGGTAGTTGTAGTTTCATCAATGAAGGGCTTCTTGAAAGCAGTGTGTAGCCAGACAAAGGAGTCGCCTGAACTTGGTGCCTCGGCTTTTCAAGACAGGAATGATTTGATTGTCTTCGTGTCTCTTAAAAGCAAAGCAATAGGAGAAATACCTCGTTTTGTTCCAGAGTATATTTAACTAAATCCATGCTCTTTAGAAAAGTGTTCTCTAAAATAGCATTCACCAGGAAGGCATGGGTCACAAATCCAGGGAAGCAAAGATGCTCTTTCTATCTGTGCAACTTCTGAGAAGAGGAAGAGGAGATGGTATTCAGAGAAAGAGCAGAACTGAAGGTTTGAGGGGTTGGCCTGCCCTTTGCACCAATGACCCCACTTTCAGTTGGGGATGTTAAATAGAACGCCTGTCAATATTAGAGGATGGTTTTAGCAAAGAAGAGGGAGGCTTTGCTTGGTTTATTTTTTACTCTCATTGAAGTCTTCTTTATAAAATAAATATTTCAAAGTAATTCTATGAGAAATCCACAAATTGCCCATATCTATACATGAAAATCAATGAACTTGGTAGATGTGTAACAAATATGAGCATAGATTTTTTTTTTTTAGAAATTCCCAAAAAATCAAAACTGTATGGATTTCACCATAGCAGCGACCGTGGAGAGATCACTGATGACATTACACGGAAAGAAGAAGAAACGTCTTTCAAGTAAGAGCAAGAGGGAGTGTTCTGCAAAGAAAGATGTCATCTGTGGTTCTTTTTAGTTTAGCAAAGAAGAGATTTCTACACCCCCACCCAGCCTCCTGCAGAAAGCATTTGTAGACATCTGAGAGAAGCATGTCTTCAAAGGGCTCACCGGACGCCAGGTCCACGGGGGAACTGTTCTAGAAGCAATCTAGCAAGCACAGTGGGCAATAGGATGAGCAAATAAAATACTTCAAGTAATCGAAATGGTTTGGGTTATGTAATTCTACGGTGTTTGTGAATAATGCTTGCTAATTGGAAAAGAAACTAGGATACACAAATAGCTGAAGTATTCAATTCCTTGGTATCTTACCACTTAGATACAACCACTGCTGACTTCCCAGGTGTCTTCACTGACCGTTTTATATTCCTCTACCAAGATATTTAAACATCTAGTATCTATTCCTTTCCATCTGCAATGAAGCCGAGAATGGATTAGATTTCCTATTTTATAGCCTTTCTCCTAACTTACAATCATGTAGCACACAGCCATTGTCATCTTAGAAATATACATATATGACTTCATCATTTTAAATCACTGTATATTATTTTATTTTGTGTTCTGTATGTTTAGAGCATAGGTAGAGTGTACGCATACAGAGAACATCTAGAGTGTGTGTGTATACGTAGAGTATATGTAGAAAGAGTATATATAAATATAGAGAAAGAGTTTGTGTGGGGGTGTGTGTGTATGTATATAAGCATATACTGTAAATCCCAATTCAGGGACATTCAATTTGTTTCTGTATCTCTTAAATGAGTCTCTCCATGGATTGCTTCACATTTCCCACTGTAAGGTTGTTAGTTTCAGGAGTAATCACCCTAAGAGAGTGAGGTACGTGGCATTTTTCTGACCCAGCCTCAGAAGTTGTATAGCATCGATTCTCAGGTCACCTATGGGTCATGGCATCCTCAAAGGCCAGCCTAGTTTCAAGGGAACACGACAGATCTCCCCTCTTATTGCTGAAGTGGAAAGATTTCAGGTGCCCGTGCGGCATATTTTTGCAGCTATGTTTGGCAGTTACCATCTATCTTACTAGACTTCCCACTGAGAGGCTGCTGTTCCAGCCCCCTGGAACATGGCAATGCCCCCAGAGTTTGTGGGGGTTGGCCTGCCTCCCAGAGTTTCTTTACTCTGTGAATGAGTCCAGAAATAAGGTGATAATTATTTTCTGTGTATTTTTAATTTCTTCTTCTTTTGTAAAGGTAGTTTTATTACGAAAGAAATGAAATCATTATTTGAAATTTAAAAGCAAAATTCAAAGGCAACCTGTATTTTTTTTAGTTTTTGCAGCTATCAGCTTTGTTTAGAGTTTTAGAGATCTGAAAATATGGAACATTATTTTTAAATCTGCTCAGTGCCTAGTTTAGTGGCGTACACTGATAGGCACTAAATATACTCTGTAACTATTGGAATTGTTCTATTATTGATCAGGTGTTTTGTTATAACATAAGGACCACAATGTCATGAACCACGGATGTCTCCCTGCAACCCACGATTACCTAAATGGAAAATAACACCGAAGTTTTCATCAACGAGAGCCTCACAGGTGAAAATGCCTCTGATTCTTGGGACAAAAGGATTGGGATAAGAGTTCAAGGTTTTCTGGCCAATATGCAGCATATTTTTATAATAAAGAAGTTTCTAAGTAGTTATGTGAAGTCCCAGGGTCAGTAAGCACCAGGCCTTTGGAATGACTTGTTGCCCCTTCTAACAAGCCATTCTTGTTTGAAGCACCTGCTTCTCTCTTAACAGTGAACAGTGAGATTTTTCAAAAGCACCTCTAAAGACGCCTTACTTGTATCTTCTCACTTCTAAACAGTCTGTATTTACACTCAGCATGAAGACGTGGGATTTTTCAATAGCTCTTGCCTTACACCCCTCCCAATTGAGTTGCTAAAGAAATGCCTCTTGTTTGAAGTGAATTTCTTTCTTTACAATGAAAAATCTGTCTTCCTTCTTCTGAAATATTTAACAGTCTGACCCTACACTATTACTCCACACTCGACTCAGTATCTCTGTCAAGAGTGAGAAGTGAGTCATTTTTCTTAAACTGCTACTAATGCTGGCAATGGCCTGCCCTATCATTTATTTCCACAAGGAAGCGTGATGGAATTATTGAGTGTTGCTTTCCTTCTTATAGGATTTTTACCTTATCTTAATTTTTACATGTCTAATGAGAACTACTGCTCTGTGAATGTTGTGAATTTCCTATTGACACCCAGGAGCTGCCGTTTTCTCTTTCTCTTGTATTTTATTTCTCTTCATTTTAAGAGTGCTAGTCATGCACTGTGCTGAGCTGAATTAGGGAAGCTGATTATTTCCCCCAACGAAGTGCTTTGTAGTCTGTGTGGCTGGTTAACATTTGATTGTTTCATTTTTCCTTTTAATTGTTCTTCAGTGTTCTTTTATTTTTCTCCTTAGACTAACGACCAGATTTTGTCCAATTCATGGAATAGGCGGCTTCCAAAATACACACGAGCCATGCCAGCACCCGGTGGGCTCTTGTGTGCTCCTGAAAAGGATGACACAGCCGTAACTTTGCACACACCTTCTAAACACGCATGGCACTACAAGCAGAGTAAGATGTATCAGGAGCACAGAGACTCCTGTCACCGTGCAGACATAACTCGGGAATGGAAAGAGGATGTGGTCAGTGAAAACGTGGTGATGAAGATAATGAACAGAAAGTGCTTCACAAACTGTCAGATGCAACATCTTATCAGCTGGCAGGGTGGCAACAAAGATTAATTGTTGAACTTAGGAAGCTCACTCTCAAAGAAGATATTTACCACAAGGTGCTATGAGCATAGGGAGTGAGAAGGGTTGTAAAGGAGCACTTTCTATTTTCCCGTATTTTCCCCATGAGAATAGAGCAATTACGGATCCATAATCAGTACTTTGAACAAGTAGAGCAGGATAGGATTCAATCACAAAGAAATTTTAAAAAATTCTTCCCACCAGCTTTGACAGAATAGTTTTAGGCAGATCCCTTGACTCTGGTCTCTGATCACCCCCTAGAAAACCAACCATTCTCTAAATTGAAGTCACAGAAGTTGCATTCATTTCTTTAATTAAACTATAACATTGAAAATTCTAAATTTCTTTGTTCACCCACGCCCCTCTCTTGAAGGCTGGCTTCATGGAGGAATGGGGCCCGCCCACCTCCTCTCTCTTTCATTCCTTGGCTGCTCCAACCTGGGCTCCCAAGACAACCAATATTCCTTCCAGGATCAGAGTGGAAAGCAGAGGTAAGCCGCTGAGAAATTATTATTTCATTATGGTGTTGTGGTATCTGGCAAGTGGATTTTTGAAGCTGACTCAGAAATCTTCTTGCTGAAAATATGTAACTGCACTTCCTGTGGTGTAAAGCTCCAGCTCTCTGGCTAAACCTGCCTTAGTCCCTGGACTCCTGCTGGTCTCTAAGTAGGGGCTACAATTAGTGTGGAGACAGTTTGACCCCAGGCCCACCACTGTTGAAGTGCACCTCACCTCTCACTCCTGCCATCTCTTCTCTGTGATCACAGGCAGCTAGCTGGTCACAGCCTCTTGCTTTGGGATTTTCCAAAGTGAATTCTGGTATCAATTTACTGTGTCTACAAACTCTCAGAAATCCATATCGAGCCCTTGACTGTCCTCAAGTTTCTCTCCCTGGCTTAGGTAGGGAGGGATGGGGGAGCCTTTGCCTTCCCCTCCACCACAGGAAGGGCGGGATCCTGCCCCAGACTCGGGTAAGCCTATTGCAGACACTCTTTTACCTGCACATACAGAAAGCCTCACTTCTGCAACAAAGCAGAGAAAAGGCTGGAGCTGTTGATACAAAGTGCCTAGAAGCAGTCTGAGCTCTACATTGACAAGGGTTGGACAAACCATGTAAAGGACATTTTTTAAATAATTGAAGACATTTGTTCCTTAAGTGAAATGAAAATTTATTGAAATCAGAAGTTGGAAAGTGATTGAAAAAAGATACAAAATAAAATAGGCAGTATTATCTCCTATAATTAAAAATTTACACATATGAGCGAGAGGGTGTGTAAATGTATGTTTGTAATATGTATTAGTATTTTAACTGTGGTGATCCCTTTGTAGTAGAAATATAATATTTTATTTTGCCATTTTTGCTTGTCTTTATTTTTATTTTAAAATTTTCATCAATGTATATGAATAGCTTCTGTAATAGCAAAATTTATGAAAGAAGGAAATAAATTCTATGCAGGAAGAGACTTCTTTCTTGGTTCTTCCAACATTTTAAATTTCTGTTTATGGTAAGTTAGAGTTAAGGTTAAAAAAGAAAGAGTGATTTTGAGCTTCCTTTTTGCAAGACTTCCTCAAATGACCTAGTACCTCACATTGAAATGGAATTATAACTAGTACCCAATTATTTATTCCCTTTGTTTACCACAAATCTCCATTATAACATCTTTTTTTTTTTTTTTATTAAATCATAGCTGTGTACATTAATATGATCGTGAGGCACCATACACTTGGTCCATAGACCATTTGACACATTCTCATCACACTAGTTAACATAGCCTTCCTGGCATTTTCTTAGTTATTTTGCTAAGATATTTACATTCCACATTTACTAAGTTTCACATATACCCCTGCAAGATGCACTGCAGGTGTAGTCCCATCAATCCCCCTCTCTCATTTCATGTTTACATGGATGGAGCTGGAACATATTCTTCTTAGTAAAGTGTCTCAAGAATGGAAGAAAAAGTACCCAATGTACTCAGCCCTACTATGAAACTAATTTAGGACCTTCACATGAAAGCTATAACCCAGTTATAACCCAAGAATAGGGGGAAGGGGGAAAGGGTGGGGAGGGAGGGGAGTTGATGGGATTATACCTGCGGTGCATCTTACAAGGGTATATGTAAAACTTTGTAAATATGGAATGTAAATGTCTTAGCAAAATAACTAAGAAAATGCCAGGAAGGCTATGTTAACTAGTGTGATGAAAATGTATCAAACGGTCTATGAACGTAGTGTATGGTACCCCACGATCATATTAATGTACACAGCTATGATTTAATAAAAAAAAAATAATAAAAATAAAAAAAATACTTGGAATGGTTGGAAACTCACGTGAGAGAGACTGAACCATCCAAGTCTTATCACACCATCCCCTCTGTGAAATAGCTCCTTGCCTTCCCCCTGTGAGGGGGACATCCAGGAGAAAAAGAACGATTGATGTGAAATCACACAATATATATGTTTTGCTTCAAAATTCAAATATGTTTGCTGGACACAAGGTGAAGAGAGAGGAAAAGCCCTTGGGAGGAGGATGTGAGGAGAAAAAGACAACATGAGAAAAGGAGGTAAAGAAGGGTTAGAGGACTTACAATATTACAAGGCACTAAAGGGGGAAAAGGACGAGTCCCAAGGTTCCTGTGAAAAACAAAAGAAAATAACTCTAGAGAAAGAATAGAGTAGCACGATGCACCAAGCATTTTGATAGAAATTGACCAACAGGTCATAAGAAAACAGCAAAGAATTTAAGGCCCCAGACAAAGGATGCCTCTGTGAGCTGACCACGTACCCAAAGCCCTCTCGTCTCCAATATGGTCACCATGTCCAAGACTTTCGGAGTTCAGACTGAATTCCGAAGGTGGGAGCAGCCCCTGGAGACCGTAATCAAGATTCTTGCAACTATTCGCGAATTCCACTTCAAACAGAAACACAGGGCATTTGTCAAAAGCTGCTGATGGACTGGTGAGTGTTTACAGGGACGGAGAATGCCAGCCAGGCAGCCTCGTGCAGTGGCAGCACCAGTCAGGGGGCTCCGTTAGAACTAATGCTGAGCATAGCGCTCGTCAATTTAGCCCTTACTGCTGACTAATGCTACTTATTTTGCCCTATGGTATTTTAAATATGTTCATCTTAAAAATAAAATAAATAAGAGATGAACAAAAATGTATAGATAAAAATAAAAGGATTTTTTTTTGAAAAATTTGGATTTAGTCAAAACGCAGCATTTAAGGATCTCGACGACCACATGCGGCCTTGAGACTACAGGTGGTTCCCTACCCCTGGAGCAGACAGAGACAGACAGAGTTAGCAAGTAGGATAGGGCTAAGGCACACACGCTATAGATTCTCAGAAAAGTTTTATGAAACAGAGATCCAATGATTTTTCTTGTTTTTAGAAGCAGCTGACAATATACAGTTGGTTTTGCACAGAGATAACTTGCTTGGAAATGGGGAAGATGAATCAGCAAATCTGCACGGAATAGGGAGAGGCAGAAGAGCAATTATTCAATCTAATATATAGAAATATTCCCTGGATATATTTTCTCTCTTGAATACTGGCAAGACAACTGACAACCAGTTAGAATTTGGGAAGAATTTTAATTTCACTAAACTGTATTACTATGCCTTCCCATCAGGAAACGGAATATTGAATGATTGATTATATTTATAAATTATTCTGTCATTGTACAGATATCAAAAGGCATTTCTGAAGCATGTGGTCACTTGGGGGGCTCGCGAGGAATTACTAATGTATTATCACTATGCCGCGGTAGTCACTTCTTCTCCAAGCTCCAGTAAAATTCACGTAAGCAACATGTGCTTACTCTAGCATTGATGCCTGGAGACCAACACCAGGGAAGAAATACAACACAAAAATGTAGAACAATTCAGAAAATAAGTTCAAAATAATTTAACATTTGCCATTTGCCTTCCAGACCCAGATTGCCTTTTTTTATGTGAAAACTTACATGAATAAGCAATGAAAACAAAATTATAACTTGGAGTAATCACTCTCCATAGAGACACTAGGGCAAGAAACTGTTATCTCAAGGGCCCCCTCCGTCCTACTGGATTGTACCACCCAGGCTGAGATAAAGAAACAGAATGCATTCTATCTAATGCTGCCAGTCTTCAATTATCCGCTCTAGTGGAAAGGATAATCACCTTTCATGTTATATTGTAATTTATACTTTTACATTCTGCTACAACTTGACTAGGAAGTCAGGGTAAGGGATGAATGTCATCATGAGTTAAAAAGAACACAAATTTTTAAGATAATATTTAAAGCTTTCTTTACTACTACAAAGGGTATCTGTTGCTGGTGTCTGTTGATCCTCAGAATCCTTCTGGCTACTCCACCCTAATTTTTATTCTATTAACCATACCTCCTTCACTTTTCATCCTTACAGATGGTTCAGGCTCATTATTCCCTTGCATTTCCCAACTGAAATTCCATGGGTGGTAATGCAACTTAATTATGATCAATGGTCCAGTGACCATGGCTACAAAATAAATTTCCTCAAAACTTAGTGGTTTAAAACAATGACAGCATCGTTTTTGAGCCCACAAATATGTAAAGTGGGCTGGATTTACATGGATGGCTCATGTGTGCCCCACTCAACATCAGCTGGGGCAGTTTGAAGACATGGGTCTCATTCATGGTCTGGTCACTGATGCTAGCTGTCAGCTGATCCTTTGCTAAGTTTGCTGCACAGACCATCTACCTGAAGTCTTTCCATGTGGTCTGGGTTTTCTTATGACATGATGGGGTTCCAAAAGTGAGTGTCTTCAAAGACAAAGATCCAGATGAAAGGAATCCAACTTGTGAAGTTAGCTCAGAAGTCACCAAGCATCCCTTCCTATGTTATTTTCTTTGTAGATACAATAACAAAACCTTCCCAACCTCAAAGAGAAGAGGCATGAACTACTTTTCAAAAGGGAATGATTAGGCTTTAGAAGAACACTATCAGACCTGGTTATTGTTACGCTGTTTTTGGAAAATACCATTTGCCACCTCAAGATACTGCATCTCGCAGACCACATACATTGGTTCAGGAATTAGAATTTCACTCCAACAAAATCAAATCCTGAGACTTTTCATGGAACCTTTGTACAGTAAGTGGTCTTTTTCTTCTCTAGATATGCAGAGCGCCTGGGAGGGATATTGAAGCTTCTGATGAAATGAGCACGCTGAATCACACTAATATAAAAGAACCAAGAAATACAGAGATCCAATAATTTGGTCCCTAGGCCTATTCCTGAGCTTTTCAGTTTCAGGAATTCTTTTTATTTTCTCAATCCAGTTTGAGTTATTTTTTTCCTTGTGTGACTAAAGCATCTTGATTAATAAAAATGATTTGCTGGGTAACTTCCAACAATAAATTTAACTTGAGTTTGCAATACTTTCCTGCCAATAGGGGCTACAAATCCCTACCACACTGTGTTCTGTAGAAAATACTGTAGAAGAAAAAAATAGAACTTATGTGAATTAAATCGACCAATACCTGGAAGCACGCCACCTACCAAGACTTAGCCTGAATGAAGTGGAAATGTTGAACAGGCCTATATCAAGTTCTGAAATAGCATCAACTATACAAAATCTCCCTAAAAAGAAAAGCCCAGGACCTGATGC
>CAUYPK010137434.1:0-54714 GCA_963574355.1 Loris lydekkerianus
TGTCCCCAAAGCACTAAAAGTAGACCTGTCATTTGATCCTGTAATCCATTACTAGGTTATCTACCCCCCCCCCCCCAAAAAAAAGAGTCATTTTACCATAAGGACAAATGCACTGAAGTATTTATAGCAGCTCAATTTATAACTGCAAAGTTTGTAGGATTCATCCTAAAAAAAGTGCTACATACCACACTGCTGAATATCTCCTCTATGGTCACTTTCAAAGTACTTCCCCTGGGGAGCTGTGCACCAGTGCTGGTGCCTTGTCCACCCTGCAAAGCAATTTTGGAACCAAAGCAGTTGGTGATTTAGGCATCACTCTGTGTTTTGTCTTCTCTCAGTAATTACGAACTTTGATGTGTATTGTCCAATGTCTTAAATGATCGTTTCATAGACTTTGTTCAGTTTTCTCTCAGTATATGAAAAGAATAAATTTGGACTCTGTTATTCTGTTCTGGCTGGAAAAGAAAAGAAATCCTACGTACTTCCATTTATTCTAACTGTGCTTAAAAACAATTTCATGATAATATTATCAGTTATAACAAATTACAGAAACCTAAAAATAAAATGGTAGAGCTTGGACTAATATTCTAATGGGAGAGTTAATTAATACTATGAGACCATGTTTACTAAACAATTTGATGCAACATTCTTCTGCAGTACATTCATGAAGTAATTCAGTACATTTCAGAGCATCCACTTTTTAAATATTCTGATGGGCTCGAAGTAGCAGAACTACTCACGAGTAAGAGAAAGAAGGACATTTTAATACATTTAATGAGTTTTAAAAAACAACCTTCTCATCCATCTGAAGGTAATTTTCAATCAAAGCAACATCAGAAATAATCACTTGGAAACATTTTTCAAACAATATGTGATTCTTGAAGATAAAATATAAATCCTTATTGAAGATGTGTGACTGCATTCAAAAACACTTATAAAGTTTAGTAGTAAGATTGAATCCTATTTACAGCTCTTACTAGCTCAGTACTTTTGAGACAATTATTGTACTCTTTTTTCTTATCTTGGTTTTTTATAAAGTAGTGTAAAAATGATTTATATTTCATAGGCATTTTGGGAATATTAAATGAATAAGCAAATGTAATGCACTTAAACCAGATTCTTTCATGTAATGAGTGATGAAGACGTGTCAACTTTATTATTAGCATTAAGGCTAATCCCTTCACCTCTGTTCTTCACCCTTCTTATTTTCTTGGCTCTTTTCTCCTAAATCATCACTTTTATTTAGCATCTTCTACTTCTTCTTTGCTTCTGTCTTCAGCATAATGACGTACACACAAGGCTCTTATCTCAGGAAAATAAATAGTAAGTGAAATAAAGCAAACTCTTTCCACTAGGCCGTGTATCTCTCTGGCCATCAGCCCAGAGCTTTTCCTTCTCCTTAAAATGTGATCTTTATTTTAGGATTTTGTGTTTCCTTTTCTTCCTCATTCTTAACCTCACCCCCAGTTATTTGCTCTTTGATCTGAAGGAGTCAGGTTGATCATCTTAGAATCTGGGGCTCTTTGTTGTCTTTGTGGTTGTTGCTCAAAAGTTGTCTAACTGGGGAAGAGTCATGATGGGACGTCCGACTAGTCTCTTCCTTACAAGTGGAGGAGATGAAATGAGATCACAGTGAAGGACACAGGATCATCCTTCTTCAGTTCCTGTTCACTTCCTCCAAGCCCCAGCTCTGGACCACACCTGTCCTTCCAGAAACCAGGGCCAGGTCCTATCTCCGCCTTTCTGTGCATTTTATTCTATCAGGATTGTTTTGCCAGCTCAGAGGGATGTCATATCCTCTGGGGAAATCGACTGAGTTAGATTCTCCTTCTGTGGGCTCACCTATATTTGACTTGATGCAGTGTAAAATGATTTTTTTTCATTATTGAAGTGTTTCTATTCTTTTTTTTTTCTTTATTTTTTATTTCAGATAAATATGAAGGCAGAAATGTTTAGGTGACATTGTTTTCATTTCTAAGGTAAAGTTCAAGTTGTAGTTGGGCACTTCACCAGGGGCCGTGCTGAATACCTTCTCACTGTGCACATTAAGTGAGAACCTGCCAGCCACCCTCTTCCTCCCCTCCCCTCCCCTCCCCCTGCTGTAGCATATGCTTATATTTTGCTTTAGTATGGGTATGTAGTTGTTTCTATATTGTTTTCATATTAGGATGTTTATTGCTGCTCAATTTACAGTTGTCAAGATGTGGGAGCAACTCCAGCGCCCATCAACCCATGAGTGGATTAACAAACTGTGGTCCATGTATACCATTGAGTACTACTCAGCCATAAGAAAGTTGGAGGCTTTACAACTTTTGTGTTTATACCTGGATGGAATTGAAACACATTCTTCTTAGTAAAATATCAGTCAAGAATGGAAAAACAAGTGTTGAAAATACTCAATAATTTTCTAATTATGGGTTTCTTTTGTCCTCTAGTCTCTCATTTTCTACGAGTGGGGATTTCAACTTATTTGTATTTCTAATACCTCACCTAGTTTAGTACTTAGTGTTGATTAATGTTTATCAAATCAATGCATGTGTGAACATGTTAATAATTTGTAATAAAGGCCTAATATGTGTCCATGTGTAGCATTTGCACAACCGAAATTATCTAAACCTCAACACATCTCTAAGTGATGAATATTCTCTTTCTGATGAAGAAATTGAATCTGAAGAACCTTGACAATTTTCTCAAGGTGTTACCAGTGACCAGGGAGCAAATACAATGTTAAATTCTCCCATGCTGCTTGTTTGGTGTTGTCCATAGGGTTATGTTCAGGGCTTTGTCTAAGCAGCCCCCAGTCTTGTTTCCTGTCTTTGCCATCAGACATTTCTTTCATAGTGACTGACCTGAACCTAAGTATATGTCTATTTATGTGTTTGCCTCAGCATCTCCTGCCTCTGGCACTGGAGGCTATCTAGCTCATCTGTAATTTGGTTTAAAAAGCACCACCTGTGTTTGTTGTAGTCACGGATGTGCCCCAGCAGGGAACAGAAGACCTGCATGTAGCAATTGCCTAAGATGAAGGGAAGCCCTGCTTTTACCCACCCCAAACCTTTTTCTTTTTTCTTTTTCCTTTTTAAACACAATGCCATTTCTGTGAAGAATGGGAACATGATGCAAAGGGCATGGGCCTTTAAGCCAAATTGAGTCCCAAATAACTTTTCCACCAATTTCACGAAACTACTCTGAACAAGACATTTAATCTCACATTTTTCTTCCATAAAGTGGTGCTAACAAAGCCTAATGGCCTGGCTGTGTGAGAAGCCCATTCGAGTAATAAATATAAAGTGATCGACCCTGGTTCCAGAAAGTCTTTTATCCCTGTCCCTTACAGGATGTCTCACTCAGACCTTACAATCAACGTGGAAAGAAAATCTCATTTTAATTGTGGAAAGAAAATTAGTTTCAAGACTAAAAATATTACGTTACAATCAGTGTGGAAAGAAATCTCATTTATTTTAATTGTGGAAACAAAATTATTTTCAAGACTAAAAATAGGACTGAATAAAATTACCTGAAAGGAGTTCTAGGCTTGAAGCTGAATTTGTGAAATGACCATATTCACAGTTCTCTCCCTATGCATTTGCCAGAATTAACAAAGCGAAGGAAGTATTGTTAAAAAGAAAGAAAATCATGGCAACTGGCTCTGATGTTTTAATGGAAAGAAACACATGCCAAACGCACATGGAAGTCCGATTAGCAAATATTTATCAATGGGGCAGTGCAAGGTGCAGTGATAGGCCCTGGGAGACTAAAAACAAACGAAAAGGATTCAAGGGTGCTTTTCAGGCCCTGGAGAAAGGCTAGACTTTATAATCACTTCCTACATGATTTGAGGCAAATGTATACACTCTCTTGACTTCAACTTTTACATTTTTAAGAAAAGAAAAGAAAATCTTTCCAGGTGACCTTCACCAGAGCATGAAGCAGCCCAAAGGGGGAGGGTGTGAAAGGAGGATTCATCGGCTCGCACGGTAAACACCAGCCAAATGCCTTCCGTGTTTCAGGCATTGCACGCGGGTCTTTGTTTTCACTGATTTTGTATACATTATGGGCTGGAGAGCAATGGAAGAATCATGAATGCTTACAAAGGTTCTGGTGCTGAAGAATTTTTCAGAGTGTAGCAGCAGTGGCAACAGCAACACTCATTCATTTTCCCCACATTGTCGAGGGCCCACCCTGCAATGAGGTTGAATAGAGCAGCAGCTTGATGAAACACACTTCCCCAGCCAAGTAGCAATAACTCTCTCAATTTAAGAGTTTAGTTTATACACTCCAGGTTCCAGTGAGCTGGTCCAGTGTTTACAATGGTCAGAATGAGGTTTCCCAGACTCAAAATACCATTCAAAATTATTCCATGCCAATAAAACTAATAGCACTGACTTGATTTTAACAGAAATATTTATTTATTTATTTATTCATTTTGAGACAGAGTCTCACTTTGTGGTCCTTCGTAGAGTACTGTGGCATCATAGCTCACAGCAACCTCAAACTCTTGGGCTTAAATGATCCTCTTGCCTCAGCCTCCCAAGTAGCTAGGACTACAGGTGCCTGCACAATGCCTGGCTGTTTCTAGAGATGGGAGTCTGGCTCTGGCTGAGGGTGGTCTCCAACTTCTGAGCTCAAGCAATCCACCTGGCTCTTGGCCTCTCAGCAGAAATAAATTTTGATGTTGGCCAAGGTCATCAAAGTATAGTTCTTCAGCCCTAAGTACTTTGCATAATTAGTGTCACATGTGCTCCCCATTAGCTATTAATTTAACAATTACACTATAGATGGTATTACTTGTCAATTACACTAGCTATGGATCTCCTCAATTCAAACTTTAGGGAATTTTGCATTGTAACAGACAGCTTTACAAGTCATCAGTCCAGTCTTTTGACAATGGCTATGCTCATTTTCTCGCTGACATTTTTCCACATTTAACCTCCTACGTAGACACAAGGTGGTCTCTGTCTTAGGCAGCATAGGCTTCTGGAAATTGGCCGTCTGCTGCATCCTATGTTCACACAACAATTTCTGTATGACTCTGTCTCAAAACTTATCCCACTGTATTATAGTAACCTATTGTCAATGTCTATTACTCAAATCCCGTCTCTATACTTACCATCTGTGCAATCTCCCTTTCTTTTAACGTGGTCTCCCATGGGTTTGTGACCCTGAAATGACACATAACATGCCCAGCAGGATCATCACACACCCATCTGTTTACATTATTGTTGCTATTATTTCACATAAAACTGGCAGTAGCTCAATCTTATCATAAAGGTCTCCAAATGGTATATCTGCTTCCTTGACACTTGACCATCATCTGCAGTTAACTAGGGTGGCTTATATGGTGGGTTCTTCACAGAAGGAAGAGCCAACAATTTAGAACCCCACCCACCTAGATTGTGAGAGCTTTGGGCCCTGAACATATTTACTCACTTTCAAATCTCAGTTTAGAATAAGCTTGGCACATAGTTAATCACATAGATTTGTGTAAGGGATAAAATAAACAATTGCATATTATTATAAAATAAAATAGATAAAATGTAATTCTAATAGCCATTTTGCCAAATTTTAAGAATGATGTAGCTGAGAAACCAAGCTATTCTAGCAAATTGTGCTTGTTAACATTAATTTTATAGTTTACCCAAACCAGTGCATTTAGGTACAAATTCCATTGTGTAGGATAAATTTCAAAATTTTTGTCTTTTTTAAAAATTTTGCAGCTGGAAGTCAACACATGCTCATCACCATTAAGAAATAATAATAGCAGCTGTGTTAATTTCATTAATTGAGCAGAGAGAGCTTGGAGCTTGGTGATGGATCTATGTTTGCAGCGCAGTAATTTGCCAAGTGATTTTCAACCACTTATGTGAAAGGAGGCAGTGCAGAGAAAATATGGATTTTAGATTTTAAAAGGCTAAGAATCAAATTTCCCTAAATGTTGGTTTCCTCATTTATAAGTTGTATTAGTGATTCCTGTCTCACCAGTGTATTAGAAAGATTAAATAAAATAATGTCTTGTAAAATGTGGTAGGCACTAAATAATTAATCGCTCTAAGAGTAATTGTCTGCATTTATAACATGGAGTTCATGTTTTTATATAGCATTTTTGGGGATTGAAATAATGTATTTGAAGTGCTTTTCAAATTATAAATTGATATTAAAACACGTCATTATTAAATTTGAAATTATTAATTGAGCTGAAAATACTTCATTCCAAGTGTTCCAAAGACTTCATTTAAGGCATTTTTAAAATTTTTATTTTGAGAAAGATGAACTTGTTTTCAAAAACTAAAAATAGATTAGTCTAAAATTAGACTTTTCATACTATTTTTATAGCCCACAAAACATATGTTCTCACTGACAAGATCCGTGCCAATTTTCCCCCAGACGGAATTACCATTTCTTGCTTTTAAGTCATATGTGGGCACAGATTATACTGCCTGGTAAATGAAGGGGCAGAAATATATTTTTCTTCCTTTTACCTACTACAAGGATATTACTTAACCAAGTATATGTCTAGTCCCTAAATTATTAGAAGCCTGAAAGAATTACCCTCTCTCATACCACGAACAAGCAGTTGAGGGGTGGAGGCCTCTATCATCCTGTACCACAGTTGTGTCCCCTTTGTCCAACATCCCCAGGAAAGGCACGATTCGGTAAGAGACAACATTGCAAACAACTAAAATCTGTGCTTTCGATGAAGCAACTAAACTTAGTTGTGTGAACGGAAACATTATACATAAACTTTATATTTTCCCATTTTGTTAAATAAAATACCACTTTTTGTGCTCTGCTGTGATTTTGGACATCCTCACAGGTGTTTAATGTGAAAGCCTCTTTCCCCAGGCACTGAATGGCCTGATTGCCCCACGTGAAATGATCATTTCCTTGACTATTCCTTGTTTTGTCGTCTCTCTCTCAGATCAGATTTCAGCCTGTGCTGTTTGTTATAGCATCTGGTGCTCCCCAAGTCTGCCTCCTGCTGGGTTTTGGGCTTGAAAATGCCTTGTAATGGGATGCTGGCTCCTCTTTGCCTGGAGTTCCCTGCTTTTAGCTCTGCAAGACCCAGGTGCTGGGAAACGCTTCTATTTTGTCCTTTTGCTTGCAAGCTGCCATCTAGTAAAAGTGAGAGCCTAACATGAAAGAAATCACTATTAAGGATGAACAAACAGAATTTGTCTTGAAAATAATTTCTATCCCTCCATAATTTGCCTTTGGTTTTAATAGCCTTATTAAGATATAACTGATACAAGATAAGCTACATAATTGTAAAGTGTATATTTTGACATATGTCTGTGCTGCTGCAGCTATTACTATAACCGAGATTCTCCTTGGTTCTTTGTAATCTCTCCCTTTTGCCTTTTTCAGGGTCTATATTTTTGTCCTTTTCATTATCTTCCAATCCACTAAGTCTTGTTAATTGAGTTTGATCTGTTATTAAAGTGGCACTCCTGACCTTTTAGGCTGGACAATCTTGTGTTGAAGGGGCTTTCTGTATCGTAGACAAGGTTCAGCATCATCCTAAGCTTCAACCTCCCCCCTCCACACACACACAAAAGTCAGGAGGACCTTCTAGTTGGTTCTACTAAAAATTTCTCCAAACATTGCCAAATGCCCCTGAGAGAGTAAAGTGGCAAAATTATCCCTGATTGAGAAACACAACACATATACACTGGTCTTATAATGTTAGTGATATTTTTTGTGTTCTAGAATGTCCATGCAATTCTCTCTTTTATAGTTTCTAATTCTCTATTCATTATTTCTACTTTTACTTCTATTTCCTTAGTATATCCTAAGTTATCACAAAACGGATATCTAAAAATTCCTATCTCCAATGCTACTTTTCTATTTTCTGTTAACCTACTTGCCTGTAGATTTATATATCATTTCTTATGGAAGACAGGTATGTCAATGCAGACCTAGTACTAAATTAACTGAGGTCAAGCTGTAGTCCTTGTGGGGGCAGGTTTTTGTCACGTTCACCCTTACTTCTAAGATGCAGCTTACCCGTTATTCATAAAAAAATATAGTTTTTACTAGGGACTCTCCTCTTGACGTGTCCTGAACCTGATTTTCGCCTCCCCTGTCTGTGATGCTGGGCCCATCTGTGCTCAGCTTTTCCGCCTCACAGCCTGTGCTTTAGGAACTGACCATTCTCTCCAGGAAAAGCAGCACCAAATTCAGGCTCTCCCTCTCTGTGGATGTCAGTCCTGTAATTCCCCACTGCATTCTGCACTCTGTGTACCTTCCACCAGATGTGCCACGTGTTTACAGCTTTTCCAGTGTTCTCAGAATGCCAATGCCAGGGGCCTGTCTTTTAAAACTCTTACCTACGGAAAGTTGGAACCTGCTTTAGGGCTTGGACCTTTTTTTGTCAATGTTGTCTTCTCTACTTTTCTCTCCTAGGCGATTAGTTTTAGTTCATAGCCTTAATTTTATTTTTTTGTTCATCCTTTTGTTTTGTTTCTCTAAAAGTATTAATAGCAACAAGAATTCAAACCCAAATTAAAAATATATAGATATCTACCTGGACACAGTGGTTCACACCTATAATCCCAGCACTCTGGGAGGCTGAGGTGGGTGAATTGCTTGAGCTCAGGAGTTCCAGACCAGCCTGAGCAAGAGCGAGACCCTGTCTTTAAAAATCGCCAGACATTGTGGCGGGCATCTGTAGTCCCAGCTACTTGGGAGGCTGAGGCTGAGAATCACTTGAACCCAAGAGTTTGAGGTTGCTGTGAGCTGTGACACCACAGCATTCGCTCTACCAAGGGTGACAAAGTAAGACTGTGTCATAAATCAATTAATCAAAATAAAAAAATATGTAAGCTAAGACTCTTTCCCCAGATTTGTACCTTTTCAGTTCTACTGAAATAACAGTGTTGAAAGGCTGACATACAGTGCCCCAATACCTTCTCCTGTTCATGTGCATTGGTATAGACAGGTGCCTCCAGGGGCAAATGTGCCCTCATGTCAAAACGCAGTTGCTCATTCTGACAAATGTTGGCTTATGTAAGTGTGTTAATATCCATCTAAATATTTTTCTCTTGGTACAAATACATCACGTATTGTGAACATCACAGTAGGCCATCATCTGAGGGTCGAGCTCACTATTATTTCTTTTCTTTTCTTTTTTTTTTTTTTTGCAGTTTTGGCCAGAGCTGGGTTTGAACCCACCACCTTCGGTATATGGGGCCAGTGCCTTACTCCTTTGAGACACAGGCGCCTCCCCCAGCTCAATATTTTTTTTTTTTTTTTTTTGCAGTTTTTGGCCAGGGCTGGGTTTGAACCCGCCACCTCCGGCATATGGGGCCAGCGCCCTACTCCTCTGAGACACAGGCACTGCCCAGCTCATTATTTTTAAGATATGCAGTGTTACTTTGTCTAGCCATGTCGTACACATAACATTTTTCAATTACTTTTGTCTTGAAGGACAGTGTTTATGTCCAAGTTTTGTCATAATAATGTTGCAATATATAAATGTGTGTGTGCACGTGTATACATACATACGTGTGTATATAGTTACTGGGTCAAAGGATTTTTATGTATAATTTATAATACATTCCGTTCCATCACTTTCCAACATGTTTGTATCCACTAACATGACCATCAGCATTGTTGGTAGATCCCCAACGTAATCAAATTATCAGTTGGTCAGAACATTTTGGGTTTTTAAAATGGGAGGCAACCGGAGAATGGAAATGACCTCCTTCAGCTTTAGTTTGCACTTCTCTGATCAATAGAAGTCACTAGAAACTGAGTGTATGTGTGTACACACGGGCAGAGTGTGTGTGTGTGTGCGCGGGAATCTCCCCTGATAACAATACAAAGCCCAAAACACCCACTCTGAACCGCCAGGAAAATGGCAACATGATTTCAGTGTCAATCAACAGAGAGATCATTAGAATGTCAAAATGAAAATTTAAAAAGCCAATACATGCCAAATGCTGACGTCTGAGACTGACTCGTATCATCAAGTTGAAGGAACAGGAGAGACGCCAGGGGACGTGTGCACATATCAACTTGGGAAGCAGACAACTGGGGACACGGAGATCTCCCTGTATGAACTGTGTTATAAAATCACGAGATCAGGATGAAATTAAATGTACACACTTTCTCTCCATTAGGGATTTATTAGGATATATTAGAATATTAAGATTTATTAATCTAATTCTAAACTTTTCATCTGTTACTCATCTGAAATGAGTAGTATTCTTAGGCTGATATTTATTTTGTTATTATAGGAAACTCCGAGGGGGTGTTACTGGTCTTCCTCATGCTGGGCTTGGAGGTTCTTCTCTAATATCCAAAAGCATTTGCCCAAAGTAGCTGCCCATTTATAACGACGCCTTAAGTATTATTTAACTCAAGACTGTTACTTGTAGAAATGACTGACTCCACATTCTGTAATGAGAATTTGTTCTTTGCTATGCACATTAATGCACGGGCATTTTCTGTCACTTACCTGGAGAAGGCTCACATTAGCACATTCATTTTCCTTAAGTAAGTCTTGGTACTGTTTGCAAGCGTAGCCCAGGGAATGATCTCAGCTAGACACGTTTGCATTTTCTTTTTCCTAAACGGCTTTTGCTGGTCTTGTCTGATGAGTTGTTCTATTAGAATGGCTAGATTTATCTTTGTCACCTTTGTTTTTTATCTTTGCTGAAGTGCTTCTTGAAATTTAAAATTATTGATTATTCCTCTTTCCTAAATATTTTAAAACTCTCCTTCTCAACCGGGGTCTTGAGGTCAGCACATAAACTGTCTGAAGTCTCTCTAATCATGAACAAAATAAATAACTGCCAGAACTACACCTGCGTCCAACTCCTGCTCTCTCTTACTTCCCTTTGACAATGAACTTCTCAACTGTGGTCTCTCTCCCTCCACCTCCTCCTCTTCCCTTAAGTCCCAAAGTTTTTCTTCTTTGATTTCGTTGTATAAAAGGTACGAATTTTATTTTTATTACTTTAACACTTGCCTTTAATTTTTCTACTATTATTTTTCTACTATTTTCTACTAATTTCTTCTATTTTGCAACTATGATCATTTTATGCTTATAATTTATACTGTCTCTTTTACATTCAAATATTAAGTCCATCCAGGCAATCTTGTTTAATTTTCAGTACCCATTTTACTGTTAACTGCATAAAAATCATTTCAAAGCTTCTATTTATTTTGTAGAGCAGCTCAACTATTATTAAACATATTTTATTAAGTAAAAATTTGCGGAATTTCCCTGTAAAATTGTCTGCTTATATTACTTTCAAGAAGTAGGAAATAGCTCTTTGACAACTAATTTATTTATGCTATAGTAATTGGTATATTAAGATTTTTCAAATATTTTGCAGAAAATGTATTAAATTTTATTTTTATTTGGTATAACCTCTTTTATCCCTATTTCAAGCATATTATTAAATAATTGAGACTTTTTATGATGTTTTAATTTATTCTGCAACTATGATCATTTTATGTTTATAATTTATTTAGTATATTTGTGGCTTCCTTCCTTTCTTTTTCTTTTTTTGAGACAGAGTCTCACTATGTCACCCTCTGTAGAAAGCTGTAGTGTCAAAGCTCACAGCAACCTCAAACTCTTGGGCTCAAGCCATCCTCTTGCTTCAGCCTCCTGAGTAGCTGGGACTACAGGCATCCAACACAATGCCTGGCTATTTTTAGACATGGGGTCTCGCTCTGGCTCAGGCTGGTCTCGAACTGGTGAGCTCAGGTGAGCTCCACCTGCCTCAACCTCCCAGAGTGGTAGGATTACAGGTGTGACCCATTGCTCTCAGCCTGTGTTTTTCTTCTTAATCATTTGGACTATTCATATTGGCATGTTATTTTAATTCTTAGAGCACTGAATCTATTTATCTCTGAGAACTTTCCTAAGGATACTTAGCTCTTAAACACGGCATTAGCAGTCAAACACACATCACCAAAATGCCTAATGTTGTGCCTGCGACATAACAGATTCTTAGTGAGCAGTTAGTGACTAAACACCTACATTTAACAAAGAAAATAAAAAGTATATTTTCTTTCTTTGGCATTGCCATCAAGATGCAGAGAGTCAGAGGAGTAAGGGCCTTCCTTTCTGACCTTCCTAGGGGAAGGGTGCTCTTAAGGGGTAGCAATGTCTTGGTACTTCGGTATTTGAGACTCCACCACCCAAAGGAGAAATGGTCAACCCTGGAGGCTGCTGCTTTCACCAGGCAGGGAGGTCTGGGAGGTGCTGCTGGCCCCTGAGGGCTGTTAAGTAACTGATCACCTAAGTCCCTTGCAGATGCTCCACATTTCTTTTCTGAATCATTCTGATCCTTCAACTACCCCGTGGTCACATTATGAACAAAAGCAAATGTTAACAGAGGATGAAGCAGCCAGCATTTTCATCCAGCTTTAAACGCAGGCTGCATTTCAGATGATTTACAAAAAGCGTTGAAGAAGAAAGGTCAGAGAGAAAGAAAGAGGGGGAAAAAAACCAAACTTTAATTCAGTTACACAAAATGTATTCAATTATTTCATAGGGATATTAGATTTTGATTTCCAAAACCAATATTTTGTTCAACATCCCTGGTTGAACTTTTAGCTTTTATAATACTATTTGAAAATATCACCCTACTCTCTTAACTTGTCTCCCTGGATTTGATCTCATCCTCTCACATCAATTCATAGCACGGCCTCCAGAATGATGCTGTCAACACACAGCTCAGACCCTGTGCTTCCTCTGCTCAGCGAGGAGGAAGAACTTTTCCTGAGCAGACTGAGAGCCCAGATTCTAGCAATGGTCAAACTTCCCTATGAAGTTTTACTTTCCTCCTGGTTCACTGGCTTTGTCTCCTTGACCTGCCCCTGCCCCTTGGCTAAATCTACTCCAGCCATGCCAGGCTCCTTGATGTTCCTAGACATACCTGGTGGGCCCCACGTTGAGCTCTAGTTCCAGCTCTCTGTCTGCCTGCAATGCTCTGGACCTTGAAAATCTCACAGCCTACACTCTCTCTTCTATAGAATCAAATGTCACCCCCCTCCAGTAAGCCCTTCCTAGACAAACTGTTCGTGACTAGAGCCTGTCTTTCTTGCTCTTACTCTGGCATTTCTGATTCCCCTTTCTATGATTTTTTTTCAGAGCATTTATCACCATCTAACACATTGCTTACAGATATGCGGGCGCACACACACACAGAGTCTTAAAAATGTATACCTATTCATTCTCTGAATGCCGCCCCCACAATGGCAGCTTCATAATCTCTTTCCTATTAAATTCTCAACTCTTAGAACATTTCCTGGTGCCAGTAGGCATTTAGTAAATATAAGAATTGATGAATAAATGGATTGAAAATACCACTTATTGAATTTTTACCAACTAAACACTTTCCCATGCACTTTATATGCACCAATTCTTTCCATCTCATGCAATAGGCCCTCATACATATCTCATGTTACAGTTGAGGAAGCACAAGCGTGCAGAGACTGCAGAGCTGTGCGGAATGTATGAAAGGACTTTGAAGTAATTTGCCTGTTAGAATCATTGACTGATTTTTCCATCATGTACTGAACATAGAAACATTTTTCAGCTTTGCACTCAAGATACCTTGCAGTCTGTCTCACATCGTCTTCCCAGACAATTGGCATCTTCTGCTTATAGTGGGAAGATCCAACTAAAAGAAAGCGGGGGCAGCAATGACAAGAGGAGAAACCCCCGTGTGACCACGTGTGGCCCAGCTCTTCTTAGGTACCAGGAACTATGCAGAATCTGCTATATTCTCATTCAGTCCTTGCCGAGCCATCTGGGAAGACAGGGGCTTAGAGAAGGCAAGCCATTTCTCTACATTTACCATGGATGTAATCAAGAATTGAGCCTGTAATTTGACTGGGGCTTTCTGCCCTGGAACTGCTGGAATTAACCCCTGCATGATGCAAGCTCACTGGATTCTGGGAGCCATTTGAGATGAAGTTGCTGTTGTATCTCGAGCCTGTCCTCTGTGTATGTTTCCTGTCATGTGTCACAATCTCCCCTCAGGGAGTGGCTTGAGAAAAGACCTGTTTATTGACCCCTAGCTCTGTACGTGAACATCTGGCCCAGTGCAGCTGCGTGCCCTGCTCAGCGCTCCTCCCAGGGGCTGAAATGGAGGTTTCTGGGGCTCTGCTCCCTGTACAGGTTCTGAGAAAGGATCCAGAGCTGAGCTCATTCAGGGTGTTGGCAGGATCATGGTGGTTGTAGGACTGAGGTCCCTGTGTCCTTGTCAGCTAACACTCGGGTGCCACACTCACTCTCTGGAGGCCACACAATTCCTGACATGTGGCTGCTTCCACCTTTAAGTCCTTCTCATAATTCTGATCTCTGATTTCTGTTTCTCTGGTTACTACATCAGAGTCATAAGGCTCATGTGACCATGTCAGGTAAGCTCTTCTCTAATGTCAAATGATTTTGAAGATAATTACATGCAAAGAAAAAAGTCTCTTTGCCAGATAAGCCACCATCACCGGTGCAGAGATCACTCCTCATATTCACAGACCAGGGGATCATAAGGTCTTGTGTCCTGGGACAATTATGTGACAACATCTCAAAGTCCTGCCCTCCCCTCCTGCCCGCCTCATTCTCCGGATAATTACTTTGTGTATTTCCTGGAACTATGCCACCAAACGCACATGAATCCTGCCTGTGCTCAAAGAAGCTTGGCCACTGTTCATTGACCCCCCTTCCCACCGTAGTCCTTAGCGCTTATTTGGGGCTAGCCCTAAACCAAAATGCTTTGCATGTCCTGTGCACTGATTTCTTGAGGTCACCGTAACAAATTGCCACGAAGTCAGAGGTTTAAAACAGCACAAACATATTATCTTACAGTACTTCAGACCAGATGACGTGGATTTCACTGGACTAGAGGCAAGATATCAGCAGGATTGTGTTCCTTCCTGGAAGCTTTAAGGGAGAGTCCCCTTCCTGGCCTTTTCCAGTATTCCTTGGTACATGACCCCAATTCCTTCACCCTGTTTTAAGGACAGATTTGCTTAGATTGCATAATCCAGAGTACTATCAAGTCCCACACCTATGACAGTCATGTCTCAAAGCCACAGTTGCCATAGAAGGTAATACAGACATAAATTCCTGTGTTTCATTTCTCTTTGATGGGGGTATATTACTGTGTGTACCACATCATATTAAGAATCTTGGGTTTTCTTCAAAAGTTGAGTACAATTATAGAAGGAGTTGCAGCACAAAGGGGCTAAGACACACTCACTCAGCTCTGGCCAGAAATGAGTGATTGAGTACTATTCATACTAACTCATAACTAACTAACTCAGTGTATAGTACTAACCATACTTTGAAGGATATTGCAACTTTTATTTAATCTTTATCAGTTAGATGACATCACTCTAACAACATTCCTGCCCTACAAATTGTAAAATACATGCACCAGAAATTTTCAAAAATCCTGGCTCAAAATTTTATAATTAGCAAGTGCCAGAGCCAGGATTTGATCCAAGCAGTCTAGCACCAGAGCCAGTATTCTAACTGTTGCATGTAACAGCCCTGGATGAGGCAGAGAATATGTATGTTAAAAGAAGGAAGAACAGGGCAGCACGGTGGCCGGGGAGCTTTATAGATGCAGTGGAATATGGGAGGAGGCAGGATGCCAAAGAGTAGGGAGGGGTGGAGAAAGATGTCCGCTAATGCCTTCACCGCCGTCGACCCCACACCCCCCCCCCCCTTTCCTATAAAATAGAATTCTTAACACCTGTAATTGCTCAGCTCTTAAACGCTGGGAAGAGTGAGTTGGGGTTATTATAGAACAATGCGTGCTGATGGGCATGCCTCCCCCCCCTTGATTGCTGCTTTGCAGGTCTCACAAATAACTATCCGCCTAAGAACTTGTCTCCCTTGAACTGAATTCCATTTTGAGTTTTTTCATCCTTCTTGATTCTCATCTCTTTTTTTGTGCCCAAATTGTATTTTTCCAGAAATGCTTTCAAAGGTGTTTTTGTTCTGATTTAATGGGCTCGGTTTTCAATGTTTGGGCTGAAATGAGGAGGTGCTTCATGAAAGGTGAATGCATCTGAATGGCGACATTTCCTGTGAACAGAAATGAAGCATTGTTCCACTGTGCAGCTCCTAAGAGGGAGCCTCTGTTATTTTATTTCTAGATTTCCTTCCATTTTCTTTAAAAATTTTTAAAATGACATCAAACAGCCTTCCCCTTGTTATAAAGCAGAGAGAGTCCTTTTATCTGTAGGTAGGCTGATGGTGTGAGGGTTACCAACCAGGGACAACTCAAGCTATTGTTCTTGTGAAAATTAACTTAAATAAAAGAGAATTTTCCTTTTCAGCTAAGCATTATGGAATATCTGCTCTACATCTATAATCCTTAGAGTCAGAGATGGTTCAAGAGGAAGTAGGTTACTGGGGTTGGGCATGGAGGCTCACACCTGTTATCCTAGCCCTCTGGGAGGCTGAGGCAGGAGAATTGCTTGAGGTCCGGAGTTTAAGACAAGCTAAGGATAGCAAAACCCCATTTCTATGAAAAATATAAAAATGAGCCAGGCATTGTAGAGTGTGCTTGTAGCTACTTGGGAGGATGAGACATGATCACTTGAGCCCAGGAATTTGAGGTTGCAGTGAACTATGATGACAACCCTGCACTTTACTGGAGTGATAAAGTAAGACTTTGTCTCAAAATAAAAAAAATAGGCTATCTATAAACAGGTAGTGGGACGATCCACCTGCACATCCTTCAAAGGAAGAGACAATGTTGGCAAAAAGGGAGAGAAAGAGCAAGCAACATTAATCGATCAAATGTTTTGCACTGTACAAAGTGCATGCTGTGTGCTTCACATACCATGAGCATTTGGCCTTTTGAAAATCCTCTGAGCAAACCGTTCATAACTCATTCTACAGTTTAAGAAACAGAGATGTAGAGAAACCGAGCAACTTGCTTAAAAACTCTATGAGCGTCATGGCCAGGATTTGAATGTAAGCATTTTGTGCAGTGATAAATTACATTATTTACCTTGTTGAGTTAGGATAACTCTAAGAAATGATCATTTTTGAAGATTTCTGCCTCTTATGAGAGATAGGAGAAAAACCAGGTTAGTGTCACATGAAGAGGATAATAATTTCCTGAACATCAAATGTGTTGAATAGCTATGTGCTCCAGACCTAGTCTGGAAAGTGTGACTTATTCATATGATACATGGAGTTCTCCCACCAGAATGACTTTACTGTAAGTTTAAAAACATGCATTTCATATCCATAGTGAAGTGAATAAATAACATTCAGTCAGAACTCAATTTCATAGTACAGTGCTATCGTTTGAGTGTCCCTACCCAAAATTCATGTAAGAAACTTAATTCCCAGTGTAGTAATGTTGAGAGATGCTGTCTTTAGAAGGTGACTAGATCAATAAAATACATTAATGTATTTCTCTGACACTGAATGAGCCCCCAACAGAAGCCAAGCAGGTGCCACTGCCATGCTCTTGGGCTATCCAGCCACCAGAGTTGTGAACCAAATAAACTCATTATTATTATTATTATTATTATTATTTGAGATAGAGTCTCACTCCAATGCCCTGCGTAGAGTGTCATGGCATCATCGCTTACAGCAAGCTCAAACACTTGCACTCAAGCAATCCTCTTGCCCCAGCCTCCAAAAATAGATTTATTTTCTTTATAAATTGGTCTTGCCTCACACATCCTGTTATAGCAACATGGAATGGATTAAGACACATGGATAATAACATTCCATTCTCTAGTATCTCTTCAGTACTTTTAAATTTGCAAACCTCTCCTCATGCAATATTTCACAAAATTCCCCTTCCTTCCAGGAGATGGGCGTGACTTGACACCCTGTATCAATAAAACCAAGGCTCAGAAGTAGTCTGAGAAAGAAAACAGATCTAGAACACTGTTGCTCAGCTACCAGGGTGTAATTCTTTAGGCCATGAAGGCCGATGTCCTAACTAATCTGTGAATAGAGATGGTGAAGTCTTTAAACAAAAAGAGGAGTTGGCCTCCTTGAAACAGACTGGGGGAGTTTGCCCTCTCCGGGAATTTTTCGTTCTCTAGCCTTAGCCTTACAAGAACATTTCACCACTTTCTGCATTTATTGGAGGCTTATCTCTTAGGACTCCAAATTTAAACTCAGAGCTGACCCCTTCAGAATTGGTGTGTGTAGACACTTACTGGGTGTCTCCCTCTCCCTTTCTTCTACAGCTTTTGGTTCACAGGGTGAACATTTCTCTTTGGACCATCAGAGTCCAAATGCCGCCTCTCTGGACCAGCTTTGATCCCCCACTGCAACAACAATTAAGATCAAACCCAGTTAACGAAGGCAGAAATCTTAAGGGAGAAGAATGGTTTTGAAGAGTTGGTAGGAGAGCTGAGATAAGAGGAGAGAAGACAGAGAAGGGAAATGAAAGGAATAATGTCCACGTGGGCCTGGTGTGTACGGGGTAAGTGAGCAAGAAACAAACATTGTGCATTAAATCCCAAAGTTGCCACACTACTAATGTCTCTTCAATCTTTCTTTATCTTTTGAATGATTTCCAAGTACATACTCAGGTGAACACGTTCTCTGTATCACACACACAGAGTTATAAGAGGTTACTGAAGTTCACAGAAATTTTACTTTTTAGTTAGAAATACATGGGCATACAGGGCTTCAGAGGATTTTTACAAAGATGTAATCTTCCAAATGCACCGTTTTGCCAGTTTACTTTTATAATCAAAGCACTGCATGAATTTTAAAGTAAATACAATCTTTGTTATGTTAGAAAGCTCTGCAGTCACTGGTTTAAGAAAATAAAGGACAGCTCCAGCAAATAGTTGTAGAACACTTAGTTCTAATGTTTTGTTGTACGACTCCCATTAGCAATGTCCCAGAGAACTGATACCTCATTGATGCTCTTTCTTATCTGTCTGAGACCTTATGATACTCAAAGATGAAAGGGGGATGGGAAGAGATAGCAATTATTGACCACCTACTAAGTGAAAGGAACTGTAGTCACTGAATATTTCACGCCATTGCTTTTCCACAACTGCACTACATTGTAAATACTGTGTACACTTATGAGAGGACAAAATGAGAAACAGTAAAAATAACTTTACCAAGGTCAAACACTTCATAGTGTTTGAAGCCAGTCTTCAAGTTCAAATCATCTACTAGCCAAAGTCCATGATCTTTACATATTTTCAATTGCATAACATGATTAGCCAAGGTATAAATGACTTTGGACTACACATCTATGAATCCAGAAAACAGATACAGCATAGCCTTGCTTGTTTATTTCTGTGATTCACTGATGTATTTGTGAACTTAGTGGGAATCAAGTATTATATTAGTTTTCTTTTTAATTTTTGCTTTACTTCAAAGACAAAATGTACTTGTAGGTATACACAATGATATTTGTCATTTAACTATCATCAAGTTAATTCCAGAAATTATCTTAACAAAAATAAAATGGCAATAAAAGTACTTTGATCCTATGGTATTGGTCTAAATAGGTAAAGTTATATAATAAAAAAATAAGAAAACTCAAGTGTCAGTAGACTGACACATTACCAGTTTGTTGTTCTCTCACTTTACGGCCCAAACGGTCCAGAGAACGTGGATGGGGAGGGGCTTCTACCTCATGAAGCTTCTCAGGAATCCAAATTCCTTTCTTCTTGGTATCCACCAACCCCACCCTCTTCATTTCCTGTGATCCAACAGGAGACACAGTACGTGAGGCATATAAGGTGTTGCTACTCTCAAACCACAAGTGGTTGCCCATCATTTCCAGCACTAGTGAATTGCCTTGGATAGAAGGGCAGGGGAATGGGTTCCAGTCAAGAATATGTTCCTAATAACAATTCTAAACCATGAAAACAGTAGATTAGCTTTTGATGTTGTGTCAAAGTCACAGGGTCTGCATCGGATCCAGGGCAGTAGGCTGCACAACAGTGTTAGTACCTTGAGGTGAGCACCTTGGGCAACCAAAACACATGTAATTCCAATTACAGAATACATTCAGCTCTTCCCCAAAGCAGAAAACAAATGTCCCCAGGTTACTTTGAAGTTCAATATTTATGAATTAGAGGTAGACATTACTATCTGACCTGATATGATTACTGTGCATCTGGCAACCTCCTAACAAAAAATATGTTTTCTTTTCTCATTCTTCAGCATATATCACAAAGATACAAGATCAAATAAGTGCAGAAAGACTGCAATAAAATAATTCTGTCAAAATACAGAAGATTAAAAGATTCACAATAGATGTTGGTCAATAGCAGATAACAGGATCTTGCTGGCTGAAAATTGTCTGTCCTGGGAGGGGGACAGTCCCCTAACTAGACACTGCTTCTGACCCAGAATCATCTGAGGCCATGATTCTCAGCAGACTGTCCTGGCTCTCTGCTCCTTCTCCAATGTTCCTTGGGACACATGGATTGTAAACATGGGTTGTCTTGGGGAGTCCCTGGGATGATAAACAAAAGTCTAGGCCTCTTTTGCTCTCAACTAGTCAAGGAGCTTACCTTCAGTAATCCTTTTCTTCAACAATTTACTAAGCTGTAGGTCTGTTTTACCATTTCTTCCCAGCAGGGTGTCCAACCTTATTTTCGTTTTTGTCATATGTTGGAAGGAGAGTTGTCTGAGGCCACACATCAAATACACAAACACTAATGACAGCTGATGAGCAAAAAAAAAAAGTCTGTGCATAATTTTCATGATACCTCACATCACAGATAAACAAAATAATACTCACATAATCCAAATGCAGCCTGTAGTCTGCAGGTTGGACACCCCTACTAGAAGGTACACATTATGCTGCCACAAGGAAACACGGTGGGGGCTGGGGTCTCAGTTCCCCAAACCCAATTGACCTGGTTCGATTACTCACTCGGTTGAGTTAGAAAGTTCAACAAGGACATGAGCAGGAATTGAAACCAGAAGTTAGTGGAAACTGAAAATAAAACAGGAGCGGTGCAGGTGGTGGGGACTGAGTGTAAAAGTGACCTGCAGGAGCTTCAGGGAAACAGGTTTTATTTAAGAGAGAAAGGAAAGGTTAGAGCACTTCCAAAGAAAGTTGGAAGAGGGTCCCTCTCAGGAAGGAGAACAGGTGAGAGAGACCAGAGGAAAAGGCCTGTGGGGTATAAATAACCTGCTTATCTCCCTTTGAAATTGGCTGCAAGTCTTTCGCGGGCCTCCCAGCTCCTCCAGGCAGTATGGGCCTTTTCAATTCGTCATTGATGTCTCTTTCTATTGGTCGTTGGTTACCTAGGTTACCTCATCCGCAGTTTTTATTGGCCCTCCAGACTTCCTGGTTCAGCAGCCCAGGCTTCCCTGCCGCCTTTCTTGAAACCCTCTTCTTAGCGTCATGTCTCGGACCACCCTTTTTCCAGCCTGTAACAGCCGTTCACTTGCTCTACGTAGGCCAAAACCTCACAGAGACACATTTTCTAAGCTCCCTATTTCTGATGCCGCATATGCAATCAGCCAGACTTACACTGGGAAAATGCAGGCCACACAAGACATTTTAAACAAAATATTATTTAATACAGAGATTAAGAGGCTTATGAAACCATTGAAATAGTTAGGAGTATTGGGGATTAGGAATTCTGCTGTGCATTTACACATTCCTTGGCAAAGTTTAATTTTCTTCCATAAAGTGTTAGTGGCACTAAATGAAAATGGTAGAATTGTATAGCACGTTAAGTATTTATGGGATTAATGGTCACAAAGTCATTTCTCTATGCCAGAGATTCAGGGTTGAATTTAAAAGGTCAGGGTATCTGCTAATTCTCCTGCAGAATTAGCACAATTCTATTTAAGAAATGTCCAAAACAGTATCTCTTTTGATGATTTTACTTTTGTCCCCTTGGGAGCATGTTTGCATTGAAACATTTCGCCAAGGGGGATAAAAACATCCATGATCTCTTCTTAAACTTTTTGATAGCTGATGGACCAGGGGGACATTTTCAGCCTTTGTGGGCTGGTGTTGTCTCAACTAAACAGAAAAAAATAAATAAAAATGGCCTGAAGGCATAAGGAAGCTTCAGGAGCGCACACTGGCAGAGATCACCGTTCAGCCAACCTCAAACTGGGTAAAGCTCCTTTATGTTCTGTCTCATCTACAGAAACAGGACTTTGATTCGGGGTTTGAATGACTACGCTGCTTATGAGCTGTGTGAACATGAGTAAGCTAACTTAGATTTTTGAGCAAATTACCCTCATCACCAAGAGTGGGAAGTTTCCAGATTTTCAACATGCAATGGGAATTAGAACTAATGAAACAGGTGTTCTAGAAAAGGTAGATGATTTTACATTGTCGAAGGAGGAAATGAAAAGAGTAAGAAAGGAAGGAAAGAAGGGAGAAATAAAAAAGAGAAAAAGAAAAATGAAGAAATAAAACAGGGCAAAACCAGGAAATCATAGATCTAAATGTAAAACAAATAACGTTCCTAGCGAGTGGACCAGAGGTTAATTTAACCTCAATCCCATCTGTTTCTGGAATGGATTCTTGTTTTTTATTTGTCTGTTTTATATTATATATAAGTGTCATACATTATTAGTTCTTTAATAATTATTGAATTGTTGCTTCAATTTATTTCAATTTAAGAAACATTGACTAAATAGTAGCTATCTAATATACCATGAACTCTGCCAGGCATTGTGGTTCAGGTGACTCTAAGAAACTTCAGTTGAGATCAGAGACAGATGCCCTTAAGGGAAGCCCCTGAAGTCACAATAGAAATGGATTGCTGAGGAATTATTTTTTCTTCACTGACCAAGTACACAATCTTAACAAGTTATCTTAACAAGTTATCTTGATATGTGGGTGCTATTATCAAATAGACCACTATCCAATTTTTTGCAATAAATGGTAATAAAGTACTATCTTAACTATAACCAGCTGAGAATTTTCAATTTCTGAACATTAGTCATGAAAGACTTTGGCAACTACAAAATCAGACAAATAAAAATAGTAGAATACTGTTATATTCTCTTCAAACCCGGGAACTCTGGCTTGAAGGCACGCTTTAGATTATAAGGACACTTTGTATTTTGATAAAACGTCTCCATATTTTCTCATGAAAATATTCAGGTAACTTTATTAACACAACATAAATCATTTCAGTAACTGTTTCGGGAAAAGCTTCAGTGATCCAAATACCCTTTAAAAAGCATTTCCTTGTTGAAGAAGAACCAAGGTGGAATGAGTAGGCATTGAGTTGAACAAATCAAACTACAAATCCTGATCTGCCATTCACTGGTTGTGAGTCCTTAAATATTTTACTCACACTTCACTGGTAAAATGAGGAAAAAGGTGGTGTTGGCAATATGGGATGTGGCAATCGGTACGTGGAAAACACACGTTGGAGCTTTCATGTGCAGTAAACAGTAGTTGTTATTAATTACTTCTTATCCAAGTTCCCAATTCTACTGCACACAGCGTGCCACATCCAGTAACAGTCACATGAAAAAGAGATCAATAAATTGGTTGATATTTCTCCTCACTGTGGGCTTTTTGTGTTTGTGTCTTATCTTCTTACTCTCTGTCAAACAAAATTTCTTTCTTTCTTTCTTTTTTTTTTTTTTTTTTTTTTTTGGTTTATCCCTAAAATAAAAGGGAGATAAAATAATCCCAGTCTCCATGGCCCAGAATAATTTGGCTCAAAAGAGAGCCCAGGAGAAGCCCTGCTGTGTCATGTGTAAGAGCAAGTCTCTTTATTGGATCATAACAGAACAGGTTAGAAGTAAAATTTTTTAAAAAATGATTTATAAAAAATAGGAAAGGGTTTATCTGTGCACTCTGTATGAGCCTTTGGGGATTTGTCAGATTCCTGACACTTGATTGTGTTGATGAGTACCAAATTCACGAAATCGTAGACCCATAAACAGAGTGTCAGGTTTTCATTATCTTGTCTGGCTATGCAGCTTTCCCCAATCCACTGCTATTAGCATCTACCTTCTGTGAGTTACCGTAGTAGCTCAATTAATTATCATTCTTTAGATCTCTAAACACTTCACATACTCCTCATTATATTATACTTAATAGTTGCCTTTGTTAAAATTGTTTACAGAAATGTGCTGTCTCCCCAGTATCACGTTCTTAGTTATGAACATGCCTTATCTATCACATTTGGTGGCCCGTAATGAACCAAAGAATACTTGTCACACTTAATTGGAAGTTGATAACTTATACTTGATGGTGATGGTCATCATGAATTTGTGGGATAAACAACCCAATACTTTTATTTTGAAGAAGACAATTGGCAAAGACAGAAGATTTTCTCTATCATGTATCTGACTCTTAACACAAAATATTTGATGGTCACATTGTTTACGCACTCCAAAGAAACATTAATTAAAATCATGTTTGGGGAAACTTATGTTTACTTATACAAGACTGGGCAGAATGCTCACTTGATCAAACTCTTTCTTTCAAGTGATCTCAAAATAAACTAGTAAATTAGAATTGCACTGTTAGGGACTGGGTTGTGTCACTCCAAAATTTGTTATGTTGTAGCTCTACTTCTTAGTGCAATGGTTTTTGGAAATAGAGCCTGTAGGGAGGTAATTAAGGCTAAATGAGGGAGGTAATTAAGGCTAAATGAGGTCGTTAAAGTGGAGACCCAACCAGCCTAAGGATTGATGCCCTTATGAGGAGGAAGTGAGGACAGAGCTCACTCTCATCGCTCCGAAGGAGGAGGGAGTACACGTACAAGTACACAGTGACAGGACAGCTTCCACAAGCCAGGAAGAAAGTCCTCAGCAGAGACCAAATCTGCCAGCTCTGTGATCATGAACTTCTGGCCTCCAGAACTACGAGAAAATAAACGTCTCACGCTTGAACTCCCCAGCCTCTGGTATTATTTCATAGTAGCCTGAGCAGACCAAGGAATTTGAGATAGTGCTCAGTGAGCGACGAGGCATGCTGAGCTTCTTCAAGAGTGTTACGGTTAAGTATTAATTGTTTATTCATTGTCCTAGTTTTTGGATTCTATCTAATATGTTCCTTGTAGAAAACCTGGAAAATAATTAAGAAAGGTATTTTTAAACATCAGGCCAGACTAGCTTTATTCACAATAATCTTCCTCAATTTCTACTCAGATCTCCAAGGCACAGAAAAAAAGATAACATATAAGGATTTTTGTTTTTGTTTTTGTTTTGAGACAGAGTCTTAGTCTGTTGCCCTGGGTAGAGTGCTGTGGCATCATGGCTCACAGCAACCTCAAACTCTCTGGGCTAAAGGGATCCTTTTGCCTCAGCCTCCCAAGTAGCTGGGAGTACAGGAGCCCACTACAATGCCCAGGTAATTTTTCTGTATTTTTAGTAGAGACAGGGTCTCATTCTTGCTCAGGTTGGTCTTGAACTCCTGAGCTTAGGCAATCCACCCGTCTTGGCCTCCCAGAGTGCTAGGATTACTGGTGTGAATCAACATGCAGTTTTGAAAGTTTACCAACCCCATTCAGAATCCCAGAGAAAATTTTACTAACTATACATCTCATGGAACAGAATTGAAATGTACAATTGGTAGTCCATCTCTTCCAGGGATTATAATCCCACAGAATGGGAACAACTCTTTGCTGGGATGAGAATTTTAACCTCCTAAACTGTTTCTGGGCATGTTACACCATCAGCACCCCACATGTGTGCCTCCCACAGGAAACACATACTCTCTGCTCCCGTCCTCAGCCGCAGGTCTTTGGGAGGTGACATTGCTGAGCGAGGCCTGAGTTTGTCTTGCTCCAGCTGGGAGGAGAGTGAGAGAATGGGTTTATCTAATTTCGGGTAAAAAAAAAAAAAAAAAAAAATATATATATATATATATATATATATCAGTTCCACTTGGTTACAGAACTCAACCTAAATTTTCTACCAATTTTATTATTTAAAAGTGAGATTTACTCTCCTTGTATCTGATTCTATGTCTATCTTCATTTGCTTCAGAAATTGAGCAGAAAAACAAGGGTGCCTTATAATAGGCCCTCTTGACCATTTTTTAAAATATCCTTTTTTAATTTTTATAACAGATAACTGGATTATTGTCACTTATCTTTGGCTTTTTGCCATGTTTTCCAATTAGTGTCTTCGTATTTGGAAAATTTAGTGTCTTCGTATTTAGAAACAACTGATCTAGAAATTGGGATAGGTATTTGCAAACGGTAGCAAGTGGTATGTTCCATCTTAAGAAGAGCAGTAGGGTAGGAAAAGAACTCCTAAGTGAATAACCTTGTGTTGCTGTTCACTGGAACCGTCTCTCAGATGAGAAGATCACGTGCTCTTGATCTACAAAGGGAATGTGACTGCCGTCCAGTCAGGGTTGTGCAAGACCCACAGCACGTCACTGACAAATGCTGGGTCTGAAGAGGTGTCAAGCTTTTAAAAATGATTAAAATACAATTTTCAAGTAAATGGACAATTGTAATCAAATATGAAATGTGCAGTAATTGGAGGAATGACTTGAGGGTCATAAAAAAATGTTCTGCAGAGCAAAGTGCAGTGAATGCTCTCATCAAGACTTGGGGATAACTTAACTCTGATAATTATCCAGGAAGGGAGCCATTTTTGATTTTGATTTTAGTCACTTTATTATTTTTAGAACCCAGTAAAGCAGATTCCACAAGAAGATATTTTCTGAAAGAACAAGACCAAATCATAAAACTCTATACAATGAAATTAAAAGGATGATGGGTAAGATGCCCTTGCCCTTGGGGTAAAACTTAACCCTACTTTTCTTTTGATTTTTGGTAGTTATCAGTACCTGTGCTCCTTACTAAGCAAGTTTTACTTTGGACACATGTCATGTAATTGAAAGCAATCGTCCATACTGTTTGTTTTCCCTGTTTAACTATGGCCAAATGCTTGGGATACTGTACCAGAAAAATTGTCAGACAAACATTTTTGGTTGTTTTCTCTCATACTGAATAAAGAAGGTTGTATTGAGCTACATATGGTCATTTTCATAATCAAGAGAATGGAAAATAACTTTCTATTTCTATAAAGCACATTTTAATTAACTGAGTTCCTTTAAATAATCTGATAATAATAATCTGATAATTCTCCTGTATCCATCACTCTCTCACTATATGTTTGAGTGTTCACAAATGCCAGATAATTACTACAGGTTTTAAGACTACATTTATGGGCAAAAGAGATATGATCCACATTTGAGAAACTTTTTACTCCAGTGGGTGATATAAGTAAGTATACTAGCAAATGTAATTAAATTGTAAGAGAACAGTGTTGGCAGTAATCACACGTGTTTTTAGAGCACCTATCTCATACGACTAATCTTGTTTTGTCTTTTTCCTTGTGTTAAAATATCAGTATATAAAGTCCTAATTCATCCATGAAAAATAATGCAATGAAAAGTTACAAGAAGCACTATAAAATGTTAGGGGCGGTCATTTCTGGGTAGCAATATAATGACAGATTTTCATTTTTTTCCTTCCATTTTTGTATGCCCTGTCTAAAACACTTAAACTGAAAATCAGAAAAGTATACTTAGAAATATTTGTCTATCTTGTGTTATGAAGATTTTAAAAAGTTTAAGTAGCAGAAAGTTTGGGGCTGTCATTTTTCTCCATCATTTTTCTCAGGTTTTCCTAAGTTCCTGTAAAATGGGACAAATGTTTATTACTGAATGAAATATGAAATGTGACTTTTCACTTGTATAATTTTATATTTTCAATCACAAATATATGCTTATGTCCAATTTTTATACTTTTAATACTTTTATAACACATAGGAAGTTTCTAGTTTTTGTTGTAATCGTTATAGCATCATTTAGAGTGTTTCATGAAATTCTCTGTGTGGAGATGCCTTTATTTACTATTTCTCCATTATGAGACATGTGTCTGGTGACAGTGTTTTCATGATCACGAATGGCAAGGCCATGAGAAGTTTGTGCCTAACTCTTTATCTGGGTCTCAGAATATTTTCTCATGGTAGAGACCTCAACCCAGGGAAGCTCCATCAGAGGACAATGTACTCTTAGTTCTCTGTAGACACAGCCAGGTGACCATCAACAGGTGCGTCCCACCTTTGCACTTGGAGATTCACCTGCAGGCTCTGCTCCAGATGGTCTGCATTACCTTGGAAACTAAGTCAACATCTCCAACGCTCTGTTTCTCCACCCATAAAATAGAGACTCACAATACCTCATATTCCAGATGAATAATGATTAAAAACACAGAGCAGGCGATCAGCTGTTGTTTTCTCTCCCCCTCTCCTGGAAGATAACTACCTCTGCTGCAATCTCACCTTCTCCTCCCCCTAAGTCCTTTCTGCAATTCACTTTTTCCACCCAGCCATCAGCAACGCCCCTCTAGCTCTGCTTTGTGAAGCTCTATCTTTCTTTTTACACTTCTTATTCCCAGCTACACTGCCTGTCCCCATCTATATTAGAAGGAGCTTATCTTATTTCTCCACTCCATAAATAACAGGCTGCTCATAAGAATAATAATGGGAAGTCAGATTGCTGCAGAGTAGAATCAGGGGGGAATAAAGGCAACATTGGGTGAACTTCAACCGGGAAGAAAGGTGGCGCGGTGGGTAAATGATTCTATACCCAGAGGTGACGGATGCCAGCGAGCCATAGATACGCAAGGAAAACAAGGTCAGCGTGAATATAGAGAGTGAAACGAGATAGAGGGATAGTGAGAAAGCCAAACAGGGGACAGAAAACGGGTCGGAGCTAAGAGAGTGGAAAGCATGGCTAACGGTATGAATTGCAGGATGAAAAGCACAGAAGTCCTGGGTGAGGGGACATCCTGTCTGTCCTGAACGCGTGTCGGGGACGGGAGGAAGGCCGGGTCAGTGGCGTTAATAAGGTATTGATGTCCAAGTCCTGGGGAAACCGGATAGGATGTTAATCACCTGGAGGTGGGCACAAAGAACAAAATTGAAAAAAGCAAATATTGAAAGTCGATGTTTAAAAACAACCACAAACGTGTGCAGCTGGTGACTGCATGTAGGACCCAGTCTGATGGGCTGAGTCACACACTTTAAAAAATAAATACAATTTTAAAAGTGAGTTTGGCTTTGAGGTGTGTCCAGCCCTTTAGCGACTGGTGGGCACGAATTGCCCCTGTAAGTGGTAAATCTGAGTCTCTGTGGTTAACTGCCCTTCTCTTCCTGAGGTTGGAGCCCTGGGACACATTTCTAAAGGGTCTCTCTCCCTGTGAGGGTTGCTGCCTAATGCCCGTGTGAAGCACAGTTTGGAGAAAGTCACTCCTTACTAACATTTTCTGGGGCTTGCTACTGTCAGCAGGGAGAGCTCCAGCTTCCAGCTCTGGCACTAAGGTATCAGCCTTTAGCACCAGTTGACTTTTCCATCTGGTGTCTCCAGATGCCCTGTAAGGTGTCTTGGGGTTTGGAATCTACAGCAGACGCCGCCGCTCTCTGTCACTGTAATGTGTTTGAGAAGCAGGCCCAGGGCTAAGCCTGAGGCTTCACCTGCCACAGGCTGTACAGCATGGATGGCCAGTTGGGGCTCACTGGACGTGAATGACACTCGAAGCGGGATGACAGGGACAAGTGCACATTCAGATAGTTACCTGTGACCTTCACAGCCGCTCCATGACATGATAATCTCTTTTCTCCTTTTACCGATGAGATAGGAGTCACTGCTCTCGTTTTACCACAGAGGAGCCAAGTGACACGCTCGCCGCACAGGCATAAAAGCTGAGCCTGTCTTCTTGGTTGTATTTCCAAACCTGTGATTCGAGGGCTATTTTGTGTCTTCTCCTCAATCAGCTTGTTCTGGACATATTTTATGCTGGACAAATTGTGGGCTTTTCCCTTAATCTTTTAACCTGGTGTTTTGATCATTTATTCTGATTTTATTCTTACTGAGTCTTAAAGATTGATACGATCATATTCCATTTGGGAATAGTCTATTTGACTTAATAACATTAGTAGTTTCTCCTTTGGGATTTGATATCAGGGCTTAATTTCAGTCTCAATTGCGACACTTTCTTGGCAGAGATGCCAATGACTTTGGAAACTCATTAAAATTGTCCCTGCCTCAGTTTCCCGAGAGAATAGAATACAGAGGCCATGGAGGTTGTTGGAAGAATCAGATTGGATAGCGAATGGGGGTGCTTGGTAACACAGGAAGTGCTCTATAAATGTGGAGATTCATTATGATATCATCTTGTTATCTTGTCTCTTAATCCAGACACAGACCGAATCTGTCTGTAATCCTTGGTTGGTCCTTTGAGGCACTTAGCTATCACCATAATACCATCAGGTCTTAGAATAATCTTCTTAGGATATTAGAAAACATTTCCAAAATGCTTCCATCCTGAATTGAATTAAAGTTCAGGGATTTTTTTTTTCAACTGATCCAAAAGGCAAATCATTATGCCTGAAGTCACATGTGATTTTATATTTTTCTTCACTCTCAGTATTTCTAAGTTTACAAGTTCATGGAAAAGAAGAATGCCGGTAAAGAAAATAGAAGACGAGGCCACAAAATGATTTATCTCCAGCTTCAATAGAGTCATCCTGTAATATAGAAAGAATGCATTTTCACTGATTTATTGCTTTGCCAATTAAGAAGTAATTTAGTCAGGTTTCATTTGTGAAGAAGCCAGAGGAAATGTTTTAATTCTTAAAGGCTGACCTTGTTCTATCTTATCTAAAAAAATTGAAAACTACAAGTCTTTTCTTTTAAAATTTAGAATCTCAATCCTTCCACTCATCCCTCTCCCCCCAAAATAACCCCCATGGTAAGGAGTAGGACCGCTTTATATTTTCTTGTAACCATTTTATATGTGTCTGGCAGATAACTAAATTACCTGGGAGAGATTATGAAAAATAAACCTATAATCAAATGCTGATAACAATGGTATTACTTTTCAGTCTTTAACGGTTTACATAGCATGATTTCATTGTCACATTAACCCCTGTGAATTAGATGGTCACTAATCTCATTTATTCAGGTGAAGAAGCTAAGGCTCAGAGAGAGAAAAAGAAGTGCTGAGGAATTCAGAATTAAATATCCTCACGCTTGTGCAACTAGTCTGAATGTTAGAGAGAAAAGTTCTGTTTGTATACAGTATCTCTCGGCACTCTCTTTAGATAAAACTGGTGATTTCACTTTGAACCTTATGACACTGAGGCAGTAGGAATCAGGCAGCTTCTAATCTCCCAGCCCGTAAGGGACAGAGGGACAGAGCTAATGGGTACACCCAGGGCTTTCTTCCCCCAGAGTCTTCCGTGGTCCACAGGGCCAATGCATTTTGGAAAAAGTCCAACAAGTTTGGGAAAAGCCCAAAGAGTTCATGAGTTCAAAACCAGAGCTTTGCTGCTGTTGCTGTTTTGTTTTGTCTTGTTTCTTTTAGCGACAGGGTCACACCCTTTGGCCCAGGTTGTAGTATACCTGTGGGGTGGCCCAATTGGGGCAAGTTTTGCTTGTGATTATTTTTCAAATTATTTTAGAGAGTTTTTGAAAAACCATGGATAAGCCAAAAATTTGTGTTATTTTCTAAGGGTTAAGCCTTTCAATAACTGGCATGTTCTCTGACTAGCAGAACTGGACACACAGAGCACATTTCTGCCTGTCCATCTCTCTCGCCCTCTCACAGCCTCTCTGTCATTTTGGTCTCTTGTTTCTCTCTCACGTCTCAGTGTGGAGTGGACAGCATGGAGTGGACAGCGTGGAGTGGACAGCATGGAATGACAGCGTGGAGTGGACAGCGTGGAGTGACAGTGTGGAGTGGACAGCGTGGAGTGACAGCGTGGAGTGGACAGCATGGAGTGGACAGCGTGAAGTGGACAGCATGGAGTGACAGCGTGGAGTGACAGTGTGGAGTGGACAGCGTGGAGTGACAGCGTGGAGTGGACAGCGTGGAGTGGACAGCATGGAGTGACAGCGTGGAGTGACAGTGTGGAGTGGACAGCATGGAGTGACAGCATGGAGTGGACAGCGTGGAGTGACAGCATGGAGTGGACAGCGTGGAGTGGACAGCGTGGAGCGGACAGTATGGAGTGGACAGCGTGGGCACCGTCTCAGACCGCCCCATGATGAAATCCTTTGTTTAGTTTATGTCAATAATGCTTTTTTATTTTTGTCTATAAGATTGTGAGTACTGTGTTAGATTAGTTTCTAGGTACTTTATAATCTGTGTTGCTATTGAAAATGGCATGTTTTCTCTAGTTGGTTATATTGATACATAGAGACATTATTTTCAGCAATATGTGGTAAACTTTCTAGATGTATTTAGTAGATCATCTCTAAATACTTTTGTTTTTATCTATGGATAATCAAATAATCTATTGAAACTGAGATTAATTCCTTGCTATCCTAGGTACGGGTTTATAAATCTTTTAAAATCGTTACTTTTTAAGACTTCGGATTCTTGCCTTTTTTTTTTTTAAACTTGTCATGGATTTTTTTATTCTCAAAATTGGGCCAATATTCATATCACAGGGAACTTGCGAAGATGAATTGAGCTAAGGCATCTTGGGTGCTTAGTAATTGTGACTTGGGCCTGAATTCAGTCATGGGCCACGTTATAGTTCTGAATAGGGCCAAGGAATGTCACCTTTCTGTGTGCTCAGAAAGACAAAAAAGACATACCTAAGTCTTTGCAATAGTGCTACTATGCTTGCCCTCAGATTGGCAGAGATGACCTTTATTTTTATTAAGATTTTAATTTGGATCTAATAATTCTATCTTCTCTGTCGCATTTTCTTTTTCAAATGATGACATCTCTGCTAGAGGAGAATTCATAAGAAATTAGGGGAAGCTTAATTGAACAGAAAACAACTTTGAAAATGAACCATTTAATGTCTGAATCTCTAGGCTTCCTGAGAAAATGTTGTATACACACATGCAAGTGTTTGTATATAGGACGTTCAGACCAAATGGTAAAGAACTAATAGGAGATTCTTAGTGGATTTTTCAGCTCAAGTCAAAACGTAAATATCATGGCTATAACCTTATACTGAAAGAAAAAAAAATGAGTTTAGGCGACAAATTGGTAACCAACAGGGCGCTGAAGATACGTTTACTACCAAAGTGATATTATTAAAGCCCAGCTCACCAGATGGGTTCAAAATGAAATACTAGATAAAACCGGTGATTTACTTAATACATGGCTCCCCCACCTCATCTCACCTCTCCCCCACCAAAAAACACTGAGTTGTTCTCAAATGCACCGTGTACAACATAGGGCACTCTGCTCGATACTCAGCCGAGGATACATGACCACATTCAAGGACTCATGGTGTTTCATACATGCGTCCAAGGAGCACAGAGCTGCTTACCAAAGAAAATGTATAATTTTCGCCAAGCGCACACGTCTACACAAAACAGATCTGTTGAAAGAATGTGCAGTTTCTGTCGTAGTTGGCCATTCCCAAAATACATGATGGTAAGGACCTCACAGTCTCCCTCTTCCGTACCCACATCTGGGGGGCGGGGCGTGGAAGACAGGCTGGGTGTCATGCATCCTGTTACACTGGTTAGTGACACAAGCCCATGAGTTTTCCAACTGTCTTGTAGGATTCTGCGTTGACTGTTGTCAATTTGCAGATGAGAAGATGAAGACTCTGAGAAGTATGGGACACTTGCCAGCAGTCAACCCTGTGCTAGCAGGTGGCACTTCAGTGAGTTAAGCCCAGTTCTGACTACAGAGGCTGTGTCCCCATCCTCCCACCCTGCCACGAGCACTTGGATGAAAAAAGTCCAGGCACGTGGAAAGCAGGCCCAAGGCCTGAGTCGGGAAAGCCACTGCCATGTTCTTGAATCAGAAAGCAGCTCGGTTCAGCTGCCACACAAGACCCATGAAAACAAGGTAGTGAGGAAGGTTGGGGCAGGGATCTCACATACCATGTTAGGTGATTCCTGACGATGAGAAGAGTCACACCTTGTCTTTGCTTAGGGCATGGTGTCAGAAGGATCTGGGTTGGAATCCTGGTTACCACCCACGTGCCTTGTGTTCTTAGGTGAGTTGCCTAACTCTGCTCCTCAGTCTTCTCATCCTTCACGTGAGACTAATAATGGCACCTGCTGAAGAGAGGATGAAGCAATGCAGTATTATTATTACCATTATTAATTAGATATTAACATAGCTTTGATACAGGACAAGAGCACAGGGTCTGGAGTCAAGGCAGAAGATGTGACAGCTGCCGATTTGTCACTCGGTGGTTGCTCACTGGTGAAAGATCTCTCCAGCCTCAACTGACTCACAAGTGAAATGGGGATGAACTTGCACCATGCTTTGTTTATGCATGGGCTCATGAAGATCAAATAAAATCCCAGGAACAAAAGTGGCTTTCTGAGATATAAATGCCAGCACAGAACATTGTTTCTAATATACGGAGGAGTCTGGACTTCCTCCTCGGGTACCAGCTGTCCTCATGTCCCTGGACCTGAGGGGTTTCCCTGGACACAGGACTCCCAGGGCTAGAAGTAGAATAGTCCTGAGCAAACTGGATCTATTGATCACCTGACAATTCCTCAAAGAGGATCAGGGAAGTAAAGAGATGCTGAAGATGGAAGACCTGTAGACAGAGCCATGGGCTGGTTTCAGTAGGAATGGGAGGAAAAGTTGGCTTTGCCACTGCAGATGTTCATGACTGCAGCCTGCCCGAACACTTCTGTGGTGTCACTCACTTAGAGAGCCCTGCCAAGGTCTGTCCTTGCCATCAGACTTTGGGGCACTTATTTTCATGGCAGGTTGGTAAAGAATGTCCCAACCAGCGAGCTGTTTCTGCACTCTGGAGCTCCCTTGAAGATTCTAAATTTTCTCTTTTCGTGGGTCCTAAGTGACAGGTCCATGGAGGTGTTTTCAAAGGTGGCTGCTCCAAAACCGACAGCAGCCTAAAGCCTCAAGCATTTGATAAATTTTCTGTCTATCATTCTCACTTCTTTCTGCATCCTTTTGCCAGGAACCTGCTCAGCCAAGTGGCGATAACCCAGGTACAGCCGTCCCTCCTCTAACCTTCAGCCAGAAGCACAGGGAGCGGCTCACACCCTCCCACTTGGCTCCTGCCCATGGAGCCTGAATTGTTTCAGCTTGCTGAGTTTGAGTCTCAATGCAATTAGTATGGAGACAAAATAAATAAAATCTCTACAATGAAAAGCACCAATTCCCTACCTTACTCCTCCCTGCAGCTGGGCCCTCCCCTGAGAAATACAAAGCCAATTCTTTTTATTTCACATACGAATTTCTCTTTCTTAATTTTTCAATTTTAGATATATTTTGGTCTGATTGGTGTTGGTCTAGCTCCAGTCGTTCCCTCCGTATTCTGCGGCCCCTTCTTTGCCATTTGTGGTCTTGCTATTGCTCTCCTTTGTCATTATCAGGATATTTGCAACTTCATTTCTTATTCATGAAATATAAATGAGTCTCTTGACTCCCACCTGTCTGAGATGAATATTAATGCCCCTTCCCTTTCCTTCAGCTCTCTTCCTGCTTTCACCTTCCAAATTTAACATCTTTATTTTTATTTTTCTGGTGTTAAAATTGGCCTGGATGCATTGGGTCATGCCTGTAATCCCAGCATTGTTGGGAGGCCCAGGCAGGAGTGGAGGCCCGAGTTTGAGACCAGCCTAGGCTGGTAGAGTGACTTAAAAAATAAAATTAGCCCAGCGTGATGATGAGCACCTGTAGTCCCAGATACCCAGGAAGCCAAGGTGGGAGGATCACTTGAGCCTTAGAGTTCAAGGTGGCAGTGATCAGTGATGGTGCTACTACAATTTAGCCTGGGTGACAGAGTGTCTCTAAAATAACAAAATAAAATGAAACAAAGCATAAAGAAACTGGGACCACTACTACATTTTAGTATTTTGGTCTGTAACCACCTTCCTTGCTTTGTCTATAGCTTGATTGTTGATGCCAACAGTAAATACAGAATGTCGCAATGTTGCCCCCAGAGTCTCCTCCAGACATACAGAAAACAGGAAATTGTAGTTAAATGTACCTTTACTTACAAGATATTCATTACAAAATTTTATAAATAGGTGGCTAACAAATAGAGAATATTCTGTAAACCTTTGGCACCCTTAGATACACAAGCAAGGGTGGTTCATTTTACAATTCCCGAGTGTAAAATGATTTTGCTGCCATGATTCCCAGAGGACGCTTATCCAGATGTTTGAGAGGAGAGTCTCTGATTTTGTTTCCCCCGGTGGCTTACCTGTTTTTCCAGGCTTCTGGGTGTTCTGTCCCCAAAAAAGGGGCTGAAGAGTTAGGCAACTGTCCCCATATGCAGACTTCCAGTTAATACCTCGTCAGAACCCCTTCTCCCTTCTGTTCCTGATTATACTTCACATTGCCAAGTCCCAAACCACTGCCAGGCTCTGCAGGGTTCTACGGATCAGCTCTCTTCTCATCTGCAGCCCCTGAGTAAATATTGAAGCCAACCCTGGACCTTTTCATCCCTTTTCCGCCAGTCGTCTTCCCTCCCTGGACTTTCTAGTTCCCAGAAATTGTTTGGAATTTATTTTTCCATCGGTTCTCTCAAACCTCATTATTTTATTGCCACATTCTTCTGCTTACATTTTTGTGGTGTCTCTGGAGGGAGAAGGGGGTTGGGTGCTACACAGCAGGTGTACATCCTACCCCTGGGGCTGGGAGTCTGAGCTGCTCTCGCGTCCTTGTCCACCAGGTCTTAACTCTGCCTTCTGTGTCACTCGCTGGGGTCCCTCACCACTTGGTATCCATCTTGGTGAATTCATCTCTAGAACTCAGGTCCTAGTTCTCACCTCCTACCCGACTGATTGTAGTTTGCACACTAGTCACATGAGATCGTCAGTTTTCTCTCCAACTCCCTTACCTTGTGTCTATCCTCATTTTAGCAAAAGTCATTCATGTCTGCCAAGTAGTCATTATTGCTATCTTTTTCTTGTTGGCCAAATCTCACTGATTCAACCTTCCAAATAACTAAATTTCTCTAATTCTCTCTCTGTGCCTCTCTTCTTCAAAGATCCCTGTTTACCTTCTATTGATGTAATTGGTTTCTCCTTGTCCACTTAGAACCTCTTCCAATGTTGTCTCATATCGTCATCAGCACATTTCAATAAAACCACATTTTATCTTGTTGATGCAAAACCTTCAAACGTGTTTTCATCATTTCTTAGAAGAAAATACCAAAGAGTTGACCTGGGCTACTTTTTCCTAAAGACTGTCACCCTTCTTGCTCTGGCCGATGTCCCCACACTTCTTCACCACCTGTTCTCCACCTGCCCTGGCCCTGCTGTGCATTCTGGGGCCCTGCAGAGACACATGTCTCCCCATCTTCTCTGCTTCTTGTTCTTGAATTAGAACTTGCAAATGTTTAAATTCTATGTATTTGTATTTTCTTATAATATTATCATATGCTTTCCCCCGTGCATTAGAATCTCTTCCAAAACATTGTATTTAATGACTGTTCCATTCTACTCACATACATTTTCCTAATATGACAGATTCTTTAGATGCTATTATAAAAGCATCCCTTTGGCAGAAATACATGTGTGAATATCTGATTTTTTATAATTTTATAATGGAAAAGTGAGCACCAATAATTTTATATAACAACTTTCTCTTTTTTGGCTTACTATTTCTGTTTCCTGTTTCTGTTGTTAAATACACTGCTTAAAAGATATATATACATATATTTTTTTTCCAAAAATGGTCCAGAGGGCCATGTTTTAGTCCCTTCACTTAGGAGATTGATTTTCATGTCTCTCTTATAAAAGATGACTTGCCAAGACAAAGGATTCTTGCTCATAGCAATTTTTCCTAAAAATTCAATTAATGTTACTTCGTTGTTTTATGTTTTCTACTGTTGCAGACGGCAAGTCTGAGACATTGATTTCATTTCCCTGGAAGTAACCTATATTTATCTTTCTGGAGGGTTGTAGACTATTTTTCTTATTTCTTTTAAATTAATTTTTAAAGTGACCGAAAATGACCTATTCATTGAATATCCTTACAATGTAATGAGTTTTACCTTTCCGTTCTCAGACATTCTTTCTTCTAGGAAACATTTTCTCCCAATTTCTTGAGGATCTCAAAGCATCTTCCAATATTTCAGCAATATACCTTTTTGGTCAGATTTCTCTTCTCTTGTCCTCAAACATCTAATCTTCTATACCATAATTTCCATCTTTGCCTTATTCTGGGAGATTATTTTCCGTTTAGTACGCAGCCTTAATTTAACATTATGCAATATCAGTTTGGTTTATTGTGATACCCAAGGCAGAATTTGCTTTGGGTTTGACTGTTGCATTTATATCTCACAGAGGTTTTCCAACTGTGCTTTATTATCTCTTTCTCTTGCCCTTTTCTTCCAGTGTCCAGCTTTTCTCTGATACTCAAAACAAAGATAGTGCCTGAAATAAAACCACCAGGGTTTCCTCCCCTTTCTCTTCTAACTGCAGCATCTGCACCTGCATTCAAAGCAATGGCATGGTAAGTCTGAAAGCCAGTAGAAGGCTTTATTACATGAAAACTTTGCTTGGAGGCACCTTGGGGGATAGATTTCCACTATAATTAGTGATATTTTGGAGATATGGATTCAAATTCAGATTGGCTGCTTAGCTCAGGAAGTCTGATGCTGAGGAATTGCTGGCAGTGTGGATACCTCATACCAAGGTCAAGTGAGTTTTAAAGAGAGAGCCAAAGAAAGAGTAGATGATTAGTAAGAATTGGGGAAGGACAAAGGACTTAGAAGTTAATAAGAAGGATGGGCACGGTGGCTTGTGCCTATAACCCCAGCACTCCGGGAGGCTGAGGTAGGTGGATTGCCTGAGCACAGGAGTTCGAGACCAGCCTGAGCTAGAGCAAGTCCCCATCTCTAAAAATAGCTAGGTGTTGTGGCTGGCAACTGTAGTCTCAGCTACTGAGGAGGCTGAAGCAAGAACATTGCTTAAGTCCAAGAGTTTGAAGTTGCTGTGTGCTATGACACCACGGCAATGTACCAATGGTGACAAAGTGGCACTTTGTCTCAAAAAAGAAAAAAAAAAAAACTTAACGAGAGAAAAGCATATAAAACAAATGGACAAAACAGTTTTTCAATGAAGCTTTGGTGGGCAAAATGTAGACTCTTAGTCTAAGCATTTTCCTATTTGCTAGCAAGGGGGGAGCTGAGCTTTGGCACAGCTCTGGCTCTCTGTAAGGGTCTGCCTGCTCTGTCCATTACTGAACTTGAAGGCTGACCTGAATCCCCTCTTGGGCAAAAGACATGAGCAGAAACTTTTCAAGAGAAGGTAGACTAATGGCCAAAAATGTATGAAAAATGGTCTATGTCGCTAATCATCAGTGATCAATTTAATTGTTCCACAAATCTCTGGCCCAATAATTATTTTAATACCATGTAGTAACTTATAAGGGTAACATGGCATTGTCCCAGGGAGAGTCGGGATTGGTCTTTCATCTGAAATATTGTTTTTTTGATCCTCTGGCCAGGGCCTCTCACATGTTTTGATGACTGGAAGGCTATTCCATGTGTCCACATGATGGAAGTGGAATTCACACAAAGAGTGATCTAATAAAATCTCTGCTGGTCTTGGTGTTCTCCCTCTAAATGTGGATTATTATTATTTGCCTTCAGGAGATAAAATGGCACCCCTTTTGAGTCTCCCTCTACCTGACCCAGTGCCATTTTGCCCTGTGTCTTCTGTATAAAACTGACTTAGCTCTTCTCCTCTGTGTGGGTTTCAGGAATCATTACCACTTTTCTGTTTTTTCTCTGCTTTCTGGCTTGCTTTTTCTTCCTTTACTTCACAATGAGTTTCTCAATATTCAATTCTAGGCACTCTGCTGTTCACTCTACCTCCCTTAGTGACCCTCCTGTCCCCTTGGCTTTGGTAACACCCAGGCAATTCTCTAATACATGTTCCAAGGCCCACAGCACCCTTCTCAAATCACAACCCTCATGTCTAAAGGTCTACTTGACATCCCTTCCATATTTGTTAAGTGTGCCACAATCCTGTGGTCTTTGTTATTGCCCCAATACCACAAGCTACTTTTACTGTTCACAAACTCATCCTAGAAAAAGCGCTACATACATCATTGCTGAATATCACTGCAGCCACCTTTGAAATACTCCCCTTGGGAAGCGATGCACCAATGCCAGCTGTAGTTTACTCATCAAAGCAACTTTGGAACTCTTTTTTTCTGGAATGGCCACCATAGCTGCCATTGTATGAGGTTTCACAATTAAGTTTGTGAACTGGTTCTGGAAGAAGTGCTTTGAAGGGTGGACTAGGTGCTGGGATCAGTGCATAGCTTCCCAATGGGAGTACTTCAAAAGTGACTGTAGTGATATTTAGCAGTGAAGGATGTAGCACTTTTCTAGGATGAATTTTCAAACTTTGTTGTCCAAACTCCATTTCTAAAAGTGCAACTTAGCCAGTAGAAACCTCCATTTTATCAGACTCTCCAACTGTCCAGATTAAAGATTTTCAGACAGAACTCATAATGTCAGACAATGAGGACAGAACTACTTTGTGTGACTTACAAGGCTGTGCCTTGCTCCCCAAACTCATCCTCCACCATCTGTGCCCCACAAATGCCAGTGTTCTCTTTCTCTCAGGTCCTCCCACCTGCCTGCTGGCCCCAACATAAAGCTTCTGTTCTCTCTGCTCTATCTTCCTTTTGTTTTCTTTTATATAAATCTGTTTCTCTTTCAGATTTCAGACATATATCACTGTCTCAAGAAGTTTTTTTCTGGACCTCTCTAATGAGGTCAACTTCTGCCACCTCCACATGATAGAACTCTCACATTTCACAGCACTTAGCCCAGTTGAAATTGCTTTCTTGTTCGTGTTATGCTTTCACACCCCGATTCCATGAGAACAAGGACATGCTCAAGATTCTGCTCACTCAACATTTCTTCTTGTACCAAAGAGCCCAAAGCCCAAGTTCAAACATGAGTTCTGGAGGAATAATAAATAGGAATGATAGTAAGTAAATTAAATCCAGCATATGACCCCTAACAATCCTCCGTGCACATTCACATCCAACATTGACCCTCACATACTACTAAGTGCGTCTCATCTCACATGAGGGCTGAGGAAGCTTGGTGGTGCTTCACATTGCTGTGGAAACCAGGAAAACTCCCCGTGGCTCTTCTTAGCCCCCCATCATTGTAGAAGGAAGCCTACTGGGTGAATTTCTCTGCACTTTTTGTTGAGGGATCAACATTTAAACAAATGTCTATCTGGTCTCAGATACATCATTGCTAAATTTATGCATCTTCTGTCATTTAGTGCCTTTACAAATTTTCAAAATTTGTATTATATTATATTATAAGCCCCATTTTATGATAAAAAAAAAACTAAGAAACTTTATTAGACTTAACCAAGGTCATCAGGCTTTTCCCAGGAGCTGTGCGATTATTGTCTATTCACTGGAGCTTTCAGTGTTAAGCTATTAGATAGAAAGGCTAGGACAAGTCTCATGTTTATTCTGGGAGATTCCATTTATCAATTTATAATCTATTTTACCTCCCCTGAGATCAACTCTCCAAGCCAAGTAATAATGTCTTTCTCTAAAGCCAAGGTGACAGCTTTATGTAAGATAGGGCGACACATTTCTAATTCTTACAGAGAGTACTTCCTCTTTCCCTCCATCTTTCTCAGTTCATTCAATATAGAACAGCTAAAAATAAATATATTCGTGAGTATTGATTATGCTGTGATTTAATGTGTTTCTGTGGCTACCTGATCTGTGGAAACAGACAAAATCTCAGGTTCTAAAAAATTGTGATATTGTGATATAAACACCAAAAATCTCCAGAACTTGTCTTTTAACAGCAACAACAAAAAAGAAAAAAACAACAACAAAAAGACACTATCATAATGAAGCTTTACTGTCATAATAGCTAATACAAGGTCTGACAATCAAGTTTGGAAACTTGTCATCCTGTGCCAAACCAACAAAAGCATTACAAAAACTTGTCAAGTGGTGCATCAAAATCGTTGTCTGACTGAGAAGCATTGCAGACCAAGTAAACATCGATAGAGAAACACTCAGAAAAATCTTAAGTGAAAATTTTGATATGGGAAAGGTGTGTACAAAAATGGGCTCTCATGTCACTGCAGTGCACCAGCTCACATGGCCCGTCTGTGAAGGAGTTTTTAGCCATTGAACAAAACCACTGTATTGCAACACCCTTCCTACCAACCTGATCTGGTCCCAATGACCTTTTTCTTTACCCAAAGAAAAAGAAAATATAGAAAGGAAGACATTTTGATGACATTTAGGACATCAAGTGTAATTCACTCTTAACCATTCCAGAAAAGGAGTTCCAAGATTGCTTTGAAAGGGGGACTAGGCACTGGCATCAGTGCATGTCCCAAGGGGGATGCTTAGAAGGTGAAAGTAGTGATATTCGGCAATGAGGTATGCAGCATTTTTTCTAGAATGAGTTCACAACTTAATCAGACCTGATGTATCAGGATATGAATAGAATTTTATCCATCTAGAAATGATGTCAATGAAGCTCCTTTTCTTATCCTCATGAATTGGGAATGACTTCTTTCCTCAAATGATGTACCAAACTCTTAACCGCCTGGTACCTAAACCAACATATAGGAGGGTGAAGCTCTATCATGTGTGCTTGCCAGGCACACATTCTCAGCGTATGACCAAATCCCTCTAGTGGCTGAATTTCTTTTCTATGTACAGGAGGAATGAATTTAAACTTTAACATCAGATTGAACTTGTTTTCCTTCTATGCTCTGCCGTGAACAAAATATGTGATATTGTGCAATCATTGGAAACAGAAATAATGATTCCCAGTTTCTCACAGACTGAGGTGGGGGATAGCATTGTGAAGGTAAGCTATCTAGCTTGGATCCCTTCTTCGTGCAGTTAGCAGTCTGTGGAGTCATGGGCGTTGACAACAGTAGTGATGTTATGGTGATATTAACATGTATGTGCATACAGAGTCAGTAACACTTAAGTCCTACGTATGTACTAAGTTATACTTTATTTCATTTAATCCTCTACAACCTTCTGAGCACAATAGCCTAATTTTCAGTTTGAAGATGAGGAAACTGAAGTTAGGAAAAGAAAGTGACTTGCCTAAGGTGCTAATAGCCTAATTTTCAGTTTGAAGATGAGGAAACTGAAGTTAGGAAAAGAAAGTGACTTGCTTCTAAGCATCAGAGCTGGGACTCACACTATTTGATTGTAGAGCCACAACTCTCAGTTCTCTCATCTGGAAAAGGAGGATAGGTCAGGTCATCTCAGCGTGTACACATCTTAGAATGATTGTATTGTAGGGGGGAGCAGACAGTTGTTCTGCCTCACCATTGCACACAGCCTTATGTAATCTCACTAAATATTCCTTTCTGGAATCTCCTGACTGGAATAGTAGGTGAAACAGCTACCTTGAAAACGAAACAGTCAGAGGGCTGAGAGACATGGAGAAGGAAACCTTTCTTGAGTGCTCCTCCAGAAATAGGCACCCTCATGCCCAGGGTCATGGGTGTTCCTGTTTGTTATCTGAGGCGTGGTCTTGGAGGTCCCAGGCTCTCACAGTCCCTCTCCCCCAATGTTGCATTCGCAGGTGTTCCTGCCACCAAGCACCACTGATGTCCCCCGTGGGCTCCTCCCATTCACTCTCATCTCCTCCCATACCTTCTTTCGTGCACATTGATGACAACAGCTGGGGCTTTGGTGTGTCATTCACGGATCACATCCCAGATAATCTCAGGAATCCTCCTTGCTGCTGCCTTATTCTCCTTCTTTTTTAAAACACATTTCCTACGACTTCTACCCTGATGTTGTTGCTTCCACAGAACCCAGTTTTCTCATCTGGTGTCCATCTCATCCCCAGACTCCTGAGATGTGTCAGACTTTCCCCACAATGTGCACACCTCACATGGCCACCTCCGTCAGTCCTACCTTCATCAAAACAACCAAGGGGTTACATGCACTTAACTCTCTCTTGCAGGCACACTTGTATCAGGTGGCTATTGCTGTGGAATAAATGGTCCCTCCCAGTGGTTGAAATATTTACTCAAAATTCTTCAGGTTACAATTTTGCATGGATACAGCTAGGCAGTTCTTGTGATAGTGGTTAGACTCCCCAAGGTATCAGTGGTCACTCTGCATGGGCTAAGAGGTTTTTCTTATCATATCTGGAGTTTCTCACATGTCCTCCAGGCATGACTGGACTGACTTGGCTCTGTTCCTTGTGTCTCCTTCTCCAGCAACTTGAAAAAATCCACAGCGTGTCTGCCAAAGGTTCCAAGTGCGAAAATGGAAATATGCAAAGCCTTCTGAGCCTGTGGAAGGAAGGCTTAAGGCATTCTGTAAGATTCTACTGTCCAAAATGAATCTCAAGGCTAGCCCAGATTCAAGGACTTGTTTTACCTCCCAATAGGAGCTGTTAAGTCACCTTGCAAAGTGCATGGATTCAGGGAGCAGAGGAGACCAAATGGGCTATTTGTGTAATAATTCAGCCACATTCTCAGTATCTTCACTGAACAATCCTTAGGTATTTTGGATCAGAAAACTAGTGTGAGGAGGAGAAATGTCATATTGTTCTCTCTGAAGGACAATTTCTTGCTCCACTGTGGTCTCCATGCACTCTTGATGTTCTCTGTGTGTGAGCCCAGGGGAACATCAGGTGACATAAACACAATGGTTCTGTACCTTTCTGTAACTTCTCAGCTTTGAATTTGTCTTCAGATTTGAATTCCACCAAAGTTAAGTGAGTGTTCGTGACCACCAGATATTCTTCTATCTGCTTAGATCCTTGGAGTGAATAAAACCATCAACTCCTGCCCAAACGGAGACCACAGTCTAGTGGAGGAGAAAGACAGGGAACACATGGCACATGAGGAAATGATAGTTTGTTTAAAAGTGACAGACTCATGAAAAAAACTAGAGTAGGTAAGGGGCACTGGGGTGAGAAGATTGCTAGACTAGGCTTTCTTGAGAAGAGACACTTTGTCTGAGAATGGAAGAATTGAGAGGTTAGTCCTGGAGAGGCCCAGCTTTCTGGAACATTCTAGGGAAGGAGAAGGCTGGGAGGCAGGAGATTGCATGGCATGTTTGAGGAGTAGCAAGAAGACTGTTGTGGTTGCAGTGAAGTGAGCAAGGGGAAGAGAGTTGGTACATAAAGTCAGGAACAGGAGCAAGGAAATGGGTGATATTGTATGCGATGGCAATCAGCAATCAAGTCTACCCCACCACCCACTTTTGAACATAAACTTTTATTGAAATCCATCTACATTTATTTATTTCTACTTTGTCTATGCCTACAGTTGAGCAATAAAGAACTAATGGCCCACAAAACCTAAAATATTTCCTCCCTGCTCCTTTATAGAAAACATTTGCCAACTCCTGATACAGGGTCTTCCATACCACTGACGGAAATGGGAGCCATTACAGAAGAACTGAGTTAGACTTTGGAGAGAATTGCCCCAATTTCTAGGAAGAATGGGCTCTAGGGAAGCAAGGGTATATATGTAAGAGAGACCAGTTAAGAGCTATTCTGATAATCCTACAAATGTTGTGGTTTGGATGGGGGGAGGGGGAGAAATGAGGTGGCGAAAAGGAGTTGGAATCTGGAAATATTTGGGCAGAACAACCTGTGGATTCTTTAACTGGACGGGAGCTGCTCAATGGCACATGGTAAAAGGAAGCAGAACAGAGAAATGCACCTGGACCATTTGTGCTGACAACGGGACAGACGCTGGTCCTGGGAGAAATGACTCCCCATGCTCACGTGGATGTTCTAGAGCAGAGCAGGACAGATCCCATGATGATGAGTGGCCCGTCATCATCTTGGCCCTCTTTATCCTCACCTGTCATTTAGCACCTGGTACAGAAGGACCATTGGCTGTCCTTCTGGATAATATTCTGTGTATTTTTTTAAATCAAGCTCGCCTTTCTTTAACTCAGGGCCTTGCTCCCTGCCTGCAGGACTGTACCAGGAAGAACACATGGGAATTTGTAGCCAGATTCCCCCAGCTGTAATCCCTGCTTCTGTGACCTTGGATGAGCTACTTAAACTCTCTGAACCTCACTATTTTAACTAATAAAGTAGGGGACTAGCTCGACCTGCTCCCTGCTGTTATTGTGAGAATTAAATAGGATACTTTCTGTTCAGTGATGTTCTGGTCATTGCTGGCTGGCACATGGTCGTCTCTGAATAAATATGAGTTTGTGGGTGATCCTCTCCCCCACCCAGGGAGATATTTTCTGATCTTCATGGGGAAAGTGCTCCTTTGTTCTCAACAGCCACCCTGGAGTCAGCGATGTCCTCAGTTCACCCTGGCTGGCGGATTATTGCTTGTAAATGTGAAACTTCTACAGATTTGCTGTGAGGAAGGATTAGGTAATAGCCTGGGCAGGCTGGGATACTGCAGGGAGGACATCTCAGTGTGGGTTATTCATGAGGTGCTGCACTGTGGGGCTACAGACAGAGATAGCGAGCTCTTGGAGCTTTTTTCAATTAGAGCTGTGCTGTGAGCTCAGCCATAGGGAAAGCTGGAGGACATGGTCTGTTCCAGGAAGTGGGGAGTTCTGGGGGCAGCTGGCCACTTTTTGAGGGAGGCTGTTTGGGGTTGGGGAGGCCTGGGAAGATGGTAGGGAGAAATGGAAAGTTTTTAATGGGAGGGAGGATAACTTGCAGAGCTCTCTCATTTCAAACATGATATCTATTCTCAGGTTCCTGACAGTGCAGTGTAGGTAGTAAAAATCCAAGGACATCGTGAATGGCATTGCACTGCCCTGCTCTCTGCTTGTCTTTTGAGAAGCTCTGGAGGTGTGAATAAGTAGTGTGTGACTTTAATTTTTATAACTCAGCACCATATTTCTTTCCTACTTCAAGGTAGTGCACACTCAATTAGAAAAAAATCCCTCAGCATCCTAAAAGGAAGAACTGTTCTCTCACCCAACCCATCCATCACCAGTGATAACATTTTGATGTTTGGTTTCAGTTTATTTAACATGCACCACTGGTAGACCCCACATTTGTAAATAAAGGTTCTTGGGCATTTCCAGAATCATGTTTCTGCCAGAGTCACATATTTCAGAGATTTCTCCCCATAACAAATTTAGCCCCATGTTTGAGTTTCATTGAACTGTTATATCTCACTAGAAAATGACCTTTTTTGAAGACAAAGTCATTATTACTTTTAAGAAGTTGCTTCCTTGACCAGCCTGAGCAGGAGCAAGACCCCATTGCTACTGAAAGAGGAAAAGCTGGCCAGGTGCGGTGGTGGGTGCTGGTGGTCCTAGCTCCTTGGGAGGCTGAAGCAAGAGGATCCCTTGACCCCAGGAGTTTGAGGTTTCTGTGAGCGATGACACCACAGCACTCTACCCATGGTGGCAGAGTGAGACTCTGTCTCAAAAAAGATAAAAAGTTTGTCTCTTGCGCAAAAAATGCATATGAAATCAGAATCAGAAATATTAGCTAGGCTTCCTAAGCTTTGCAGAACACATGGTTATAAGCTATTTTCAAGCAACATTACCTATTAATACATTATTTACGTAATTACAAATGTCTGCAATCATGTGTACATCTGTATAAATAAACACATGTTCATACACACGGTGTGCACAGCTGGCACGGTCAGTATATGTGCAGATTTGCCTGTCATTTTCCTCTTTCACCTTCACAGTGGGACAATTCTCTCAACCAAATTATTTAATCACCATTTTAATAACCAAGTAATGGCCATTGAGTCATTAAGCCATGTCTCATTTGTGCGACACTCCTGGATATTTCAACTGCTTCATATTTTGTTGCTGTAAACAGAGTTGTAATGTACATTGTTGTGAACAAATATTTATTGTCGCTTTAGTATTTCCTCAGAATAAATTTCTAGTAAAGAAATTAATGTCCCAAAAGTTAGAACTATTTTAAAAACACCCTCAGACATATAGATATAGAAACATTTAGATAAAGATGGAGCCACATATATGAATACAAATAAATGGTTGGATGACTTATCAGAACACTAGTGTACATGTTCCCATGAGTGTCTGCTAAGTCCCTTCCTCATCAAACCAGTGTGAGGCAATGGACTTGAACCAGCTATGAGAATTTGACATGAAAACATCGTTTCATCCTTCCTTCAATTTTCTTTCCTAGTACACTGGTAAAGTTTGATGTTGTCCTTATATTTATTATTAATAGCTATTTTCCTGGGGGTGCCCATAGCTCAGTCGGTAGGTGGGTTCAAACCTGGCCCGGGCCAGCTAAAACAATAATGCAACTGCAACAACAACAACAGCAACAACAACAATATAGCAGGGGATTGTGGCAGGTGCCTGTAGTCCCAGCTGCTTGAGAGGCTGAGGCAAGAGAATCGCTTAAGCCCAAGAGTTTGAGGTTGCTGTGAGCTGTGACGCCACGGCCCTCTACTGAGGGTGACAAAGTGAGACTCTGCCTCTAACTAAATAAAAAAAAAAAATAGTTATTTTCCTTTTTCTTCTGTAATGTTCTTTGCAATTTGTTTCAGGCATTGATATGCTTGATTTTAAGTGCTTTTCCAATTGCCTGGAATACATTGTTTGAACACTTCTGATACTTTCTTTTTGTGTTTTTATGGCAAGTACTCTGTGGGGTTTTTTCATTTTAATTTTGCAAATGGTATCTTGGATATTTAAAATACACATGCATTCAAATCTTTCATTAAGTCTCATCTGTGATTTTCCATAGGGTTCTTATCCCCAGGTCACTTAAATAGTTATCTCTAAGTTAAAACAATGGCATGCTCTGTTTTTGGTATACAGTGAGGTGGAGAGTTTGGGTGGAAGAGGCTAAGGTTAAGAATATCAATTGTCATTACACAAATACGATGCAGTTATAGAATCACAAAATTTTAGAATGTCAGATGTACATGTGACCTTGAATTGATCTGGACCACTGATTTGCAAACTGTATTCCCAGGGGCCCCAAGCTTCCCCAGGGAGTGCCTGACAGGCCACTTCTGAAAGGGATTAAAAAGAGGCCAGGAGTCCAGGCAGGGCTTCCAGGCTCTATCCAGGGTCAGTCAGAGCAACCCTATTGTATAGTGTTTTAACTCTGCCATAAATTGGAGTTCATATGGAGTGTTATCCGCTTAAATATTTGAAAACTGCCAGTTGTCCTAATGTCCTCATGTCACAAAATAAGCTGGAGCCCAGAGAGGTCAAAAGACTTGCCCAAGACCACACAGCTTGTCAGGGTCATGCCCAGCCCAGGTTCTTTCTTTGCACAGCATGACCTTGGAAAACTCAGTCCTCCCCAGTCCTGGGACATTTTCCATGGAAGCTTCTCTTATGGGATAGTTTTGCATCCCCAGATCATGCTGCGAGTATCTTAAAGTGCTGTGGGTTCTGCTCAGGGCCAATTACTACCTGTGTCTTTGTCTTTCCAAACAAACCTGAGCATGTCCCTAACACTTGCCATTGCACTCATCATCTGTCTTAGGCATTCTGGGCACATGTCTTTCAAGCCATCAGGCTGTAAAATCCTCCCACTCACCAGGGTTTCAGCAGTAGCGATCTATTTCAGGGTGGTGGCTTGTTAATCAGCACATTTTCATGAATTGCTCAATAATAGCTTAAAAATGATGGGATTACCCTTCACAGTGCTCTGGAATTTCTGGAGATTGATTTGCTGGATGGAGGAGAATTCCTCCACTACTTGGAAATCAGAGCAATGAATCAACATGTTGACTGAGGTCTCCGGTGTGCCAAGCCTGTTGCAGGTGTCAGGACCACGAGCACTAAGATTTCACATCAAAGCAGCAGAAAGACATGTGGAAACACAAATGATTCTGAGCAAAGTATACAGTTAGAACATGTATACAAAGCAAGAACACTAAACATGAGTCAAGTCAGTCTCTCCTGGTGTAGTTAGGAAAGCTCAAGGATGAAGCAGGAGACTAAGTGGTGTTTTCACCTTGAACATTTGTTTGGGGGGCACAGGGTAGATTGGCATTTCATATTATCTCCATCTAGGAAAATACTTAACCCAGAAACTGGGTTTTCAATGAGAAACAAACATTAGTTCTTAGTGTCAGCCAGAGTGAGAGTTAATGAAGATTAAGTTCACAAGTAAATCTCTGTATCAGTACAGAAAGGGAGAGAAAAGTAATCTGTGGTTTGTAAATAGAGAATTGTGCAAAAGCATGACAGAGTCACACAGGCAAAGTGGCTGAAGAGATGGAGGGGGCCGGAGGATGGAGATTTTTGCATCTCACAATGAGGATGGAGGACTCCATCCTGATGACAATGGGGACCTCCTGGAGGTTGGGGAATATTGCACCTTTTTTGTGCACAAATAGATCTGAAATTGAATGGCTAATTGACAAAAGACTATGAAGTTCAGAGATAAGAACAATCATGGGAGCAGGTCTGGAGGAGATGAGTTGTTAAGTGGGTACGAGGCCAGGTGAGGTGGCTCATGTCTGTAGTCCTGACACTCTGGGAGGCTGAGGCAGGAGGATCCCTTGAGCTCAAGAGTTCAAAACCACCCTGAGCAAGAGCAAGACCTCTTAGTCTCTACTAAAAACAGAAAAATTGGCCAGGCATTGTGGGCAGGTGACTATAGTCCCAGCTACTTGGGAGGCTGAGGCAGGAGGATCACTTGAGGCTGACAGTTTGAGGTTGCTGTGAGCTATGATGTCATGGAACTCTACCTAGGGTGACAGAGTGAGATTCTGTCTTAAATAAATAAAGTGTGCATTAAACACCCAATAAGGGAAATGGTATTTGTGTAAATTATACGCAGATGTTGTGTCCCTGAGCTAGACAGTTAGTAATTGAACAGTTGAGTGGAGCTTTGGCTGGGTCATTTGACCACTCAACATCTATTGGTGAGTGTGAGCAACATGCAAGGAGCTCTTGTGGGCTGAAAGTTGCAGAAGAGTTAAAGTGCTGCTCCTGTTCTGAAGGAGCTATGTGTCAGCCAAGAGGAAAAGCAAGGGTTCAGCTGAAGGTGACCCTGGCATGAGTACATGTGGTGTGGGGTGTTTCATGGGGTGTTTTTCCTGGTTCTCAAAATAGTCCCATGAAGCCAGTATTGCCCTCAGCCACCCTTCACCTCTGTGAAACCTTGAAGGGGGAGAGTCAAAGGCAGAGACTGCTTAATAAGAAATCCCAGCTTCCCCAGTAATTATTGCATCAATGATCAAGGGGTTAAAGCTACATGAATATGGTTCAGTGGGAACTCACAGAAAAGGGGGGTGACAATAAGGCAGGACACTTAGTGACTTTTGGAAAGGCTCTGACACCTGAGAGAAAATGGAGTGATTTCAGAATGTGAAAACAGAAACCACCTGAGACAAAACACCAAACCAAACAAACCCATCGCCTTCACTTAGATTGTTGGTCTTCCCCAAACCTTCAAAGATCAGGACTAAAAAATAAAAAAAGTTCTGGAAGTTTTCAGAAAAATTGCATTGGACAGTGAGCTGCAGTCACCCTTTTGGCCTTCAGTTGTGAGATTAGGCAGAAAGTAAACAACGTTTCTCATTTAAAACATGGAAAAAATATCAACAACAATACCCCTCCTCCCAAAAAAACAAAACTCTAAAATTAACACAACTTTGCTGTTTTTGTGGTGTCATAGCAAAATATCAGAGACTGGGTAATTTATAATGAACAGACATCTGTTGGCTCATGGTTCTGGAAGCTGGGAAGTCCACGGTCACAGCGCCAGCATCTGCCAAGGGCCTTCTTGGAGCAACATTCCCATCATTGGTGGAAGGAAAGATGGGACCCAACTAACCCCGTTACAGCAGTGCCAATCCCATCCAGCAGAGTATAGGTCTCAAGCCTAGTCACCCTCTAAAGGTTTTATTTTCTAGAATTTAATTTAATTACAATGGCAATTAAATTTCAGCATGAATTTTGGAGAGAACAAACATTCCAACCACAGAAAATGCAAAAATCAAACGACAACAACAAAACAAATACAATAACAAGAAAGCAAATTCAATAACACAAAATACCAGGGCCTTAAAGGTAACAGGTATCAAATCACACATCTATAAATTTCATATGGTGGAACTTTCCAGTAATAAATTCTATAGACTCCTAACCTGGGGGGGACTTCCCCCCTCCTCTCCGTTCTTATTAAACAGCAGATTGGAGTTTTATCGGCTCCACAGCAAATTCGAGTCCTTGTAGTACTTATGGTACACGTGGACGCATCTGAGTTGTCATTGTTCCACAGTTAATAGATAAAGTTGGGCAGGAGAGGGAAGGAGAGGGGAGGATTTGATTTATGGCTGCCCTTGTTCCAAAGTGTCCTTGACGATCTGTCTTAGGATGCTGCTCAAATCACCACAGAAACATCTGCCAAACACTCCACAGGGCAAAAACTCAGTGGTTTTATGTGTTGTTCAATCAATGGCCTATTTCTCCAGACTGTAAAGTGGACTCAAAGTTCGCTGGAAACTTAAAAAAGAAAAAATAAGAAGCTCATTTGTTGGCTTGTTGCATAAAAGCCAACACCTGCTACTTAGATTTTTTTTTTTTTTTTTTTGATGCCTGGTTAAGGGAAAATGTCAAGGGCTTTTCAAATTTGCATCTATTTGAATAAAACCATTGTTATACAGCTTGCAAAAAGTCAAAACACTTTGGGGGAAGTTAGAACAGATTTTTTTTTTCTTGAGGAGTTTGGCATAAAAGCAAAACCTTGGAGATCTTAATCTAAACTAATCTTGTGAGAATTGCTCAGGCCCAAATATGCCAATTAAATTCATGTTCCAGAAGATAAAGCATTTGCTGAATTAGAGTATATAATTTCATAGATAAGGTTATCTCTTCCCTTCATAAATATTTTATCAGGAAGTGAAAACATGCACGCTTACACTCCTGATAAAAGGCATGAGTATCAAGGAAAAAGTAATTCTTTGACTTGTTTTTCAAGAGAAATTATTTTGATTATAAATTTGAGTTTCCTAATATGTTTTCAAATAAAGAGAATGCTATATGTCTGGAAACAAAAACAAGGTTTTTAAAAAAATTAACACTTCAGGTATGAATGAGCTTAATGTAAAAGATTAAAAAAATGCTTCACTGGCATTTTTTTTTTAACTAGTAATATAAAGGTAAAAGAAACTTTTCTTTTTTTCATCTAAAAGATAACTTGAACCTGAAAAACACATTCTCAAAATGCCTCTAACTGCCATTGGCTTAGAGGTAAGCATTACTGGGAAGCGTCCCATGATGAGGCTTCCAGGTCCTGGTCTTTATGGGTGTTGAACAAGGTAGACATCATTTAAATAAGTATTTACATTGATTAGTAACAAGGAATAAAGTTTTTCCAAGAGTAAGATTCCTTTTTAGTGTGCAACAGACCTGAGTCGTTTAGGCACCATCTAACTCAAAAAAATGAATTTTAACTTTCTCATATTGGGTCATGACATTGGCCTACTAATCATTCCCACTAATTAACAACGTAAAGCTATTGATAGGAATAAGTCTACTCTTAAATCATCACATGGTTTTCCAAAATCTTTTTGGTGGGCTGCTTGGTCATCTATTGCTAAGGATTTGATGGAATCGTCTGGAACCACATCTGCCCCACTGTGGGAGGCCATGGTGCTCCATTACCCACTCACAGGGTGGGTAGAGTAATACCCAGTCTTGGAGCCAGAGAGCGTTTCTGGGAAGGAAAATGGTGGGAATGAAAGGAATTGCTTCATCCTTCAAATCTTGCTGTTTCCTCCTGTCCTGCAGATCCAGAACTCTTCCCTGCTCGTGGAATAGCAGAACCAAGGACAGTACCAGGTGGTCAGAGCCTGGGGACACCTTGTGCTGGGTCATCTTGGGGACACTTCTTTCCCATCCTGAACCTCCACATCTTTGAGCACTAAACAAGTCATCGAGGGCCTTCCACATGCCAGGCTGTGTGGATGGATGACCTTGCTCATGCTCACAAGAATTCTGTGAGTGAAGTTTCATCATATCTTCATTGAAAATGAAAAAAAAAAAAAAAAAAAAAAAAAAAAGGCAAATAGTAGTTAAGTAACTTTTCCTGGCAGGGGACAGAGCCAGGATTTTAACATAGGCAGCATAGCGTCCTCATAGCCTTCGTTTTAAATCACCATATCCTACTGACCTTCTCAATAATACCATGATGCAAACCGCTGTTTGGGATAGCAGTAGTCAAGGCCACAGGCAAGAGTGGATTATTACATTCTTTCCTAGATTCTTTTTTTTTTTTTTCTCAAAACTTTAATCTATTATCACTCTATGTAGAGCTCACAATTCCATAGACGATTGGATTAACCAGAACACGTGTATCTAATCTGTGTGTCCTGACACTCTATGAGGAATATCAGAAAGTGCCCGCACTTTTCATCATTAGTTTTACTTCGGGTTCTGAAGCAAAATCATTTATTTTTATTTTTTTAGAGCTGGATTTCCCCCTCATCTGCAGCGTGAGCCTCTTGTAGACTGAGCTGCTTCCATCCCTCCTGGTTATATTTTCTATTTGTTTGTCTCTCCTCCAGCCTAGTTTTGGAAGGCCAAGAACACAGCTGAGTTTGCTTTTCACCTATCTCCATTACCCAGTGCCATGTCTGGCCTGATGGAGTCTTGACTACATTAAAGAGTGGGAGATTGAATGGCAGTGTTAGGTATATACCCAGAAGACCAAAAATCACATTATAACAAAGATATTTGCACCAGAATGCTTAATGCAGCCCAATTCACAATTGCTAAGTCATGAAAAAATCCCAAGTGTCCATAGATCCACAAATGGATTAATAAACCATGGTATATGTACACCATAGAATATTATGCAGCCTTAGAGAAAGATGGAGACTTTACCTC
>CAUYPK010137442.1:0-28570 GCA_963574355.1 Loris lydekkerianus
CCCTCCTCAGAAGCAGCATAACAAAATCCAAACTTGGCAAAGAGCCACAGTATACAAAATAATGATAAGAGGCAAAGAGCCGAAATTCATTTTGGCCGGGAGCCGCATGTGGCTCTAGCCGCGTGTTCGCCACCCCTGCAAGCGATAAAGTGAAATATAGTGAAAACGTTGCTGTAAAAATTATAAGAAGTGAAGTCCAACTTCCATGTGTCCATCAAGTTGCCATGTGAGAAACAGGGAACAAAGTATTTTGGTTCTTTTTTGTTTGTGGGTTTCTGGGTGGTCGTCTAGGGTAAGCATGTTAGAATTCGTCATCTTCTCTGAAAGAATCCTTTCACAGAATAATGACATTTAGGCATGTTTTAGATAATCTCACTATATTATTTTTATCTAGTGACTGCCCCGTTAACATTTACTTGATACATTTTAACCGGGGTGTAAATTCTGTTTAGAGTCTTTCTGTATGATCCCTGTTTCTTTCCAAGAACATCATCAATTCAGATATCAAAACTCACTGAAGTCTTCTTTCAAAGTTACATTTAAAGGGGAATATGACCTGTGTTTTGATTTCTAGAAAAACAAAGCACCATCAAGCCTTCACTTTCTGTTTTTTTGCTCCCAAAGCATTCTCTGCTGAAATGAGATTTGCAATCAATTTAAGGAGCAGACAGCATTCTTTTAACATTTTAGTCATGGCAAAAAGATCATTGGCGGGGGGTGGGGTGGGGGTGGGGGGGGTGGGGGGTGTGTGTGTGCTGAAAAAAATATTTAGGATAATGATGATTAAAAACAAATAATGTTCAGAGAGACAGTGTGACAGGAGGAATAGGAAATGGCACAGGTAAGACACTTCAGTGTTTCTCAACGAGTATTTCAGAACCTGTAACTGTCAAAGTTTGGTTCCAGATGAAGTTGTGGCACAGAGGCTCTGCAGTTGCCTGCCTGAACAATGTCCTTGATGGGTAGTGAACATCCAGGCTGAGAGCCGCAAATGGGAAGGCCAGAGGCAAGGCCTCTGCAGAATTACCACTTCAATAGCCTACTCAGCAGGAATTAACATGCAGTTTGAACTCAGTCTTTTTCCCCCCTGGCCACAACACCTACACTTCTCTTTATGGATCCTTGACTTTCTCCCAGTAAATTCATTACATGAAAGGGATGTGCCAGGGGATACCCTGGATGGCCTTACTGCGCCTCTGTCTCAGGATAAATCAATAGTGTGTGCTGCTTTGTGGCGATCTCTAATTTAATATATAAAAATGTACCTTTACGTAATGCCACTGAGCATGAGACTTCTGCATGAATACCCCTGGGAACCAAAGGCCCTTATTTCTCCTGGGGGAAAACAAAGGCCTTAAAATATCCACACATATGCACAACATTAATTGGCTTATTTGAAAAGCCTTAGCTAGACAAGGAGTGCAAGAACGTGTGGGTTTCTGACTTTGCTCTTTGCCTTTCCTCAGGTGGTGATCTATCAACAAAGTCAGTCCGCGGTGTTTCTCAGCTAAATTTCCCCAGTAAGTTGGTATTTTATTATATGTGAAAGTATTCTTCAAATGTTTATCACGGGGAGATTAATAGTTTATTATCTGAGGAGCAAAGAGGCTTCACGGGGCCTGGAGGAAAGGCTGGCTTGCTGAGTAAGGGAGTCTGGAGGGCCTGGGAACCCTGATGGGAACTCTGTGGTCAGCACCCAGGAATACCTGCTGTAAAGGGGAAAGAATGTGGGGATGAGGTCACCTGGGTAATGAATGACCAATAGAAAAGGCCAATAATGCCTGGAGGTGCAGAGAGACCAATGAAAGAGATACAAATAATTTCAAACGGAGAGAAAGAGGGTATTTATACCTCTACACTGTCTTTGCATCTCTGGCTCCTCAGCCAGGAGAGGGACCCACTTCCAACTCTCTGGAAGTGCTCTGAGCTTTCTCTTTGCTCTTAAATAAAATTTCTCTTTGTTATACTAAAGCCTTCGTGAAGTTACTTTTGCTTTCTAGTCACACTGCCTGTACTGTTCCAGTTTCTACACACTTTTGCCTTCTATTCATCAGAGCCTCCATTGAACTTTCTAGTTCCACAGAATAATTGAACTGCAGGGCAGCAGGTTCCATTCAGAATCGGGACATACCACCCCCACCCTCAATATTATCCATTCTGGAGATTGGAATAGTAAGTAAAGTTTTATAATAGTAATAATAATAATATTATTATTATTAGCTAAAACTTGAAATTACCTATTTAGTTAGCAAAGTGGTTAGAAGTACAGGCTTTGGATTCAGACTACTTGGTTTCAAGTTTTTGTTTAACAATGTGGAGAAAAATGGGCAGTAAAAGAGAAAGGCCAAGTTTATCTGGGTTAGTGTCCCCCAGAGTGACTCGGAACAGGGTATTTTTGGTTTGAGTTATCAAATGAGTGTTTTTAGGCTACTGTGAGAACAAGGAAAGGCGATTCTGTAAGAGGAAAACAAAGCAAAGATGTTGAAATGAGAAACAGTTTGAAACCAAGTACTTCTGACTATGCAGTTAGACAAGTCTTTCTTTTATTATACGTAGTTATAAAATTGTCATTGCAGAAATTGGTTAGTATCTATAGAGCCGTTACAATTTGCCTAAGATTCTACATGACATGTTATATGACTCGTATGACGACTTGGATCACTTTTTGTTCCCATTTTACAGATAAGAATGAGTACAGTGAGGTTAACTAACATGTCCAGAACTGCATAGCTAGCACATTTCTAAACCAAAACTGGAAACCACAGGGCTTCATAGTTACGTGCATTTTTTGGTTATGTCTTTCGAACCTTTTTGCATAAAAGGCCAAACATTAATAAAAAGAAGCCAAAAATATAAGAGAAAGAAGAAGAGAGATAGAGAAGTGTAACATAAGCATTCAAAGCAGTTAAAAATTGTGACAGAGGTTTTAACTGCTCTAACAAAAGAAAGGAAGGCCAGCTTTTATAAGAAAGGACAAAGGACATTGCTAGCAGGCAAAATACTACCAATGTAGTCCTCATGGGACATGAGTAATTCCTTTTTCCATAAAAAGAATACACTGACAAAGGGCTCTTTTATACATAGACTTGCAAATACATACACAAAAGAACAGTAATCAGTGTTGACAAACATCGTGTGATGTAGAGAGTGTTTGCACATATATCTCATTCTAATTCATGACACCATGGTAAAAATATCAGCATAGAAAACTTACATAGTTAGTAAGTAGTGGGCAAAGATTTTATTCACATCTTCTGGTTCTATAAAGTATTCCTCCGAGAGAAACCTTTGGGAAATTTTACTGAACACTATTGGCAACTCTAAAAATTGACTAAATCGCAGTAATCAACACATTTTAATAATTGAGCTCCTAATTTGTACTGTTAAAACCAAGTAAATGGTCATAATACAATTGGGCAGATGTGGAACAATGTACTAGATCTTCCTACACACACATCTTTCTAGGGTTGTACACAATATCTGTGGTTCAAATGTAGCTCTTCTGAATCATTAGATAATTAGAGCAAGCACCTTAGTGAGCCAGTGAGCACCAGCAGATACATTTTTGGATCAAAAGATTGCTGATCTCTTTGTGGTCATTGTCAACTTAACTTCTGCTAAAATGCAAAAATTATAACTTGAAACACTTCCATTTATTCCTTTATCAGAATTTAAAGAAAATCAACTGTTTTTAAAAATAAGCACTGTTTGTTACACAGGTAATTGATTAACTAAAATTGGCTAATCCTGCTCATTCTTTGCCTGGTTTGCACCTGGAAGAGATTTAAGTAAGTGTTCTAGAAGAAATGAAAGGAAATTGAATATCTGTGTGCTTCGGGTTACAGGTAAAAACTGCTTAAGATGTGAAAATATTGTTTCTCCAAGTTTAGGTCATTAATAAAAAACCCTATGTAACTTCCAGTTTTATTTCCTTTTTCCCCTGAGATTTAATACTTAGTGGAAAGTAATTTAGAAACAAATTTTCAGATATTAAATATGTGCTTAAAAGGTTTTGAATTATTATCATTAATTTCTATTTTATTTTGCTACCTGAGAGTTTTAATAAATGTTAAGCCTGGGCTTTTGTAATAGAGTACTAACACACTAGACTCAACTTTTCCTTTTCATTCCAAGGATTTGATTTAGTGTTCTTCCGTCCCTCCTTCCCTCCCTCTCTCCCTGTCCACTCTTTTCTCTCTTTCTATTATACTTTTGCTTCCTTTACAGCTGCTGCTGCTTCTATAATTTTAGCAAAGATGTTCTTTGGTTGGGATAATCAGCCTTGGGCTTGAGTACTACCATTGTCTTTTCTAGGCATAGATCTTAGCTAGGTTAATTCTGGATCTCAATTTCTTCAGCTCTAAAATGGGGCTGACACCTACATGTTTCTTAGGATTATTTTAAGAATCAGGCAAAATCATGTGTGTATAAACATTTTGCAATTTCCAATTCAGTGTGCAACTTTTAAGTATCAGAATGAAGTATCTGACATTAGAAAAATGGACAAAATGCACTGTGTTAGGGTTAGACCAACAAGCTGCAGATAATATAATTTAACAGAACCTTTAGCAATTCTAGTGTCTAGGAATGGCTCCGCCCCTGGTCTCTCACTGACTAGCTTGAATTTGGAAACTTGATCTCTGGTGTATGGGAAATTGTGGATGAGACTCCAGTATTGACTGCATATCTCAAATTGTGTGATAGTCTGAATTACAGAAACAGAAATTTAAAGATATTGTATTTCTATTTAAAGAACAGTGATTTATTAAAATGTGACTTTACTTTGTCATTTTAAATAGCCCCTTTGTCTTCATTTTCATTTTTTTGAACTTTTAAAATTTCTTCTAACACCTTCTCGGTGTTTTTGATCATCGTATTACTCTTTTACATTCTTTTCCTCATATCTTATGTCCAGTGATTCCTTGGAACACAGTCACATGTTTCTAAATCTATGTCTATTTGTGCAATTTAAAAATTTTTCATAGTTAGATCAACTGTAAATCTTTGAAATCCATGGTCAGTAGGAGTATACACTTCCAGTTGTTATTTGTGTAATATGCATAGATTGGGATAAGCACAACTAGATAGGCTTTGTGACGACCCAATGACATATTTCTTTGATTTACATCTTGCTTCTGAAGTATCTATGTCCATGGACGTTGAACCTGGTACTTACATGCCCTAAGTTACCGGCCAATATTATTGGGATACAACTTGTGTCATCATGGTTCAGTGTATTACAGAAAAACTTACATTTCACCCCCAAATACCTTAACGCTACTCTTTGGACCTCAAACATTTTAATTAGGTTATTCTTTCAACCCCTAAGTACTACTTTACTTTACTAGGAAATTTCCTTTTTTAAAATTCTGTATCTTTCAGTACAAACAATGATAACCAGTTGGTACAGAAAACTATTTGATATGCATTTGACATCTACAGCTTTTCATGGCTCCAACAAACTGTTACTGCATCACGGGTTCTGTTCGCCTGCCAGCTGCTCCTCCGGCTTGAAATACTCAGCAGTTGAGGTGGGAATGTTCACGTCCAACCTCTGGTGGATTGCAGCTGTGATCTGTGAGCTCATTGTTCTGTGTGAAGCTGGTTATGGCCTTCACACTATGCCTATTAATTAGAATATGGGAGCAGTTACTGGCACTTTATGAGGAATTTCACAATAGATATTGAATATTAAATGTGGGTCTGCAGTGACGCGCTATAGTGCTGAAGTGCAGAAAGGACAGAAATGGGAAGCACGTTTTCAGCTGTGATTTAAAAGAAACCAAAAATGAAAAGACTTCTTCAGAGTGTTATTAGGCAACATACATAAATAAAGAGGGGTGCAATTTACAGAAGAGAAAGGAAAAAAAAATTAATTTCTATAACGAAATCAAAAGTTGAGAACCAAGTAAACATTATTATTAGAAATATGTGACTCAAATTACAACCCTAACGGTTTGGGAATATAACATAAATTTATATACTGTGATTGGCAAGGTTGGAAAGGGCTTGATATGAAGTCATTCTGTAGATTTTGCAGCAATAAAACATAGCTCAAACTTTGAAGTTCATATGATTTTAGTGTGGTGCAGCCAGAAAATATAATGTACAGTTAATACAGAGGCTGTAGTTGCACTGTATCATAAATACATAGTTTATATATGGCAATTTATCCAGAACCTTACAGAATTCTATTGGGTAGAAGAAATTGAGTTTTGATAAACATGGTGTTCTCTAAACCCAGAAGTTTAATCTGAACCTTAACAGTGGCCCAGCAGACCATGAAATATTTATATTGTTTTTCTAAGTACATACATTATTTACTGAACAGTCTATAAAGTATTTACATTGTTTTTCTAAATACAGTATACATTATTTACATTCCACTGTACTTTTTCCTGATTCAGGTAAAATATAATACTTAGAAATCACTCATATCCGAAGAGCTTCAATTGGAAATGGGAATGTGGGTGTGTCGAAATATTCAATATTATCCTTTGCTTCTATTCCTGGTTACCCAACAAACATGGAGTTTTTCTCTTGCCTGAAGGCATTAGAAAAAATTATATTTGAATTACACTATATAAGAATAATTCAGCAAGTTCCTCTAAAACAGTATCATGTGCTTTAATCCTCCTTTGTAGAACATGATTTTGGTTTTAATAAAGTACTTGTTTTCGCTTAGCCAAACCATGAAATGTATGTTAGCTTTCCTATATTCAATATAAAACCTTTTCAGATATTTAATAAGAAATGTTTTGTTTTGTTTTTTGAGACAGAGTCTCACTCAGTCACCCTATGTAGAGTGCCCTGTTGTAATTATAGCTCTAGTAACCTCAAACTCTTGAGCTTGAACAATCTTCTTGCTTCAGCCTCTTGAGTAACTGGGACTACAGATGCCTGCCATCACGTTCGTCTATTTTTAGAGATGAGATCGCACTCTTGCTCAGGTTGGTCTCAAGCTCCTTAGCTCAAGCAATCCACCCCACTCAACCCCTCAGGGTGCTAATATAACAGGCCTGCGCCTCTGTGCCCAGCCGTGAAAATCAATATTTTTACTCAAATAAAATTTATCTCTACATAGCTTTTTGTTATTAAGTGTACCTGAGGGCTGTTAGGTAACTGCAATAATTATATGGTGAAAATTGTAATTTAATAACATATATATACACTCATGAACATGTAAGTATGCAGTGCAATTAAAATATCTTTATTATGTACTTTTAGAATTTTTATGTAAATAATGATTAGTTTTAAGCATTCCAGAAATGTGATGATTTAGAGAGTCCTCAGGATTATATAATCTTTTCTGAATTCCTGCAACTAAATCAGTACCTTTAAGTCTAAAACAACAGCTACAAGTGGTGTCTGCAATGAATAAGTCTGAGCCTGGTCTATTTTAGAATGTAACTCCACAGCCAGGCTGTTCTAGGCTACTCCGACATTTTCCTTTAGTGAGGAAGGTTCAGGAAAACTTGGAAAGATGAAATTAAAACCACTGAGGCACACACAAAACATGTCTCCCTAATCAGACCTTAGGGGAGGACACAGCACTGTCACACCAACTGCTAAGGAAAAGTCAAGTAAATTTCTTCTACGTTTTAATATTTAATTTCCAAGATAAAAATCAATGAAATTATAAGGACAGAATCCTGTAGTGAAATTTTTAAATTGTTCATAGTATGCAGATTGGTTTTCTTCCGTAGCTTATATGAAAAAAATATATTTCACTTTAATTTTTAAGATTACACAAGATTTATCTAATAACCATATTTATATTTATAATTCTTACAAATGGAGCAATCTAACAAGATAGATCATCTTGCTGCACATGTACTTTGTTCTATATATAACCCATGAATATTAATTTTGCCTTTGTCTTTCTTCTCCTTTGTAGGTAAGGCTAAGAAGTAGATTTGGTATATATCTGTCCGAAGTCTGTCAAGGTGACAGCTTCCTTCTGGAGCTTTCTCCTGAACTTAAGTCATTATAAAGAACTCAATCATGACCTCAGATAGACTGATACTCATTCCAATTGAAGCCAATGAGATAAGAATAATTTCCCCTCCCCTTCATATTTGGGCTCATCATTCCACCTAAAATTACAATTCCAGTGTATAAACAACCTAAGTAAACATCTTGACTCTGGGATTGCAAATTGGAATTTTAACAAAGAAGAGAAAAGCCGAAAAGCTAATTAATTGGTCATTGCCTCAAGTTTCAAATAAGAGAACCTAAAATTATAGGCCCTGCCCATGAAAATTCAACTTTCAGGGTTAATTCCCAACCTCCCATCTGTCTCCCTTGTGCCTGGATTCAGGTTACTTTACTTACAAAATTCCATGTCCACTCTGAACGTTATGGATGAAACAATGTTATTTGACAGTATTAATAGAAGTGTTTTTTTATTAGTTGTATGTTTAATAATAGATTATGAACTGTTGGAGTATATATAATAAAAGATTACATTTTAATATTCTTAAGAATCATCTAGTACAATATGCATATTCTTGGGCATCATTGGGGAAAAATAGATTGTATAGATTAGACAATTCTAATACAGTCAGTTTGGGGTACGGCTTAAAATCTGTATGTCTTACCAGTGCCCTGATAATTCTCATTCAGGTTGTCCAAGGGCCAGAAATGCCCTAAAATATGTTTCTAAAGTTATAGATATTGAAGTAGAAGTTACAACCTGTAAAAATAATCTGTGATTCTGAAAATATTGCCAGCTGATAAAAGCCAAATAGATTTTGTGCCTTAAAAGACAAACAAATTCTAGGCATCCTGGGAATTGAACTGGAAAAAAAAGGTACTAGAATTCTGCTTCTTGTTGTGAACTGTAGTGCATGGTGGTTGCCAGGGGCTGCGGAAGGATGGATTGGTTAATGGGCACAGAATTTCAATGTTGCAAGAAGGAAAGAGTTCTAGAGATGGGTTGCACAACAATGTGAATGTACTGAACACTTCTGAACTGAATACTGAAAAATGGTTCAGATAGAAAATTTTATGTTGTGTACATTTCACAACAATTAGAAATTTAAAAAATTAACCAAGGGGCATATACATGAGTGCTCTCCACAATTTAAGTCAATGTTTCTCAAAAAAAAAAAAATAAAATTAATAATAATAATAATCACAAATACATAAAATAATATCAGAGAGGGCAAATAAAAAATCAGAATGTGGAATTAAAAGAAGAAACAGAAAAAATAAAACTTTGAAAGGTGGGAATGACCTACGTGCTTTAAATCTTGAAAGTTGGAATAGGATAATCATAAACTCATCAAGTTATAATTTATAACTCAGACAGCAAACAGTAAATTAGTATAATTTTGTTGTGAAGTGAATAGATAATAGTAGAATATTCAGAATCTCTGCTACTGAGAATGGCACCAGGCCCATTGAAGGATATGAACAAAACGAGAAGCACTAGCTGAAAAGTGTACTGTATTATTGTCATTATAATTATTATCATCAGGAAAGAAGAAAAAAGGAGTGAATATAAGATTGGCAATCAAAGTCTCTGTGCTGATCGTTCATGGTTCATGCATAACCTGAGCAAACTGTGGAATTGAATGACTTTAAAAGAAGTCAAGTATTTTAAGGCTCCTTCCCCCTTTAAAAATTGCACTAGGAATCACTGGACACTGTTTTTTATTGATCTCTATGTTGGCAAATCGTGGGTCACTCCTTTCTCCCCACCCCTGCATCTATATCCTCCTGGGTTATTGAGGTTGGGTTTTGTGGGTGTTAGCTAAGGACATAGCACAATTAGGATAAGGCATTCTGGAAGGCCTGTTGGCCAGAGTCCAGGTTCCTCAGACCCCAGTAACAGCTTGGTGGTTTAAACAGAATGCTTAGCACCTGGTGGATCAGAGCTAACATTCCTGAGAACCTGTGTGACCAAAGTCCAGGCCTCTCCACCATCCACTCCCTGGCACTGTAAATGGAACCAGTAATCATCATGGGGTAAGTGGGAGTCATCATGGGAGTATTTAGCAATTAAAAATTACCATTGACTGAGCCATGCCACGGTAAAGATTGGAATCACCAGAGTGAGTTAAGAATGTCAAGGATTACCCCCTTTTTGCTATTTAAATTTAGAATTATACGGTGTAACCCTCATGACTCTTTCCCTTATTTTTTCCCTTTCTACTTCCCTGTTTTTCATTGTTAATGATGACTAAGGTGACTGTTATGTCCAGTTCCCTATTTCTATTATGAGTTCAGTACATTTTATGGCTTTTGCTAACTGAAAGGACCCTGAGAAGTCTGCCGGGCACAGCACTTGCTAGCCACTCCTGTGCTGGTAATACCGTGCACCGCTGCAGCCCCACATAGTTATCCCACCCAGGATAACAAAGTCTCAGTCTTCTCTTGTGCAGTCACCCCCGGTGGCTTGGGGGGTCCCCCAGCCCCCACAGGGTTTCTTTATAGAAAATCTCCCGATTAGAATCCATTACCCCTTCCTTCTCTATCTTGCCCTCAGTTGCTCAGGGTTGGCATTGGATGGTTTTCAGTCTCATCTTACTGCTGGTAATCAGAATCTTAATATTTATTTAATTTTTCTTGTATCTACAACAAAGTCTTCATATAGATCATTTCATTTAATCTTCAAAATAACCTTAGTGGGTAAGAACTATTTTATGAAGGCGAAACTCAAATTTAGGAAGTACAGCATACGGATGAAGGTCCTACAGAAAGTGTGTGCAGGGCCTGAGAGTTGAAACTGGAAGGCTGGTTCAGGTCACGTGCTCTTTAACACGCCGTGCAGCTGGCAGCCCATCTGTCTGAGGACCTCCATTCCCCCTTGCCATCTTCCCTGTCTCTCAGACTGGATGTCAGCTGTGCTTTAGCCACTCAAGCCACTAGGGTTCTGAAGTGGAGCCCTGGCTGCTGCTGCACCTCTTCAGCTTAAATAGGCTCAATCACCAGGACCAGAGCACAGAGTGGTCTCCCCTCCTTAGTCCTTACCAATTTTCTGATGATAGTTCCAGTTTTCTCTGCCTTTAATCCCTAAACTACAAAATGGAAAATCGTGTCTCAACTCTGTCTTACCAGTTTGACCTTCCTTGAGTGTTATGTGAAATTGTTGCTACAGTTTGAAGATACCTTTTGATTGGCTGTTTTCTCAGAGTTAACCCTTAGAACCGGGACACTTTTTGCCCACTCCATTCTAAGTCATTTAAAGAATTTCTGCTTCCTCCAATTTATTTATCCTGACAGAGATTTTAAAAAAATCAAAATCAGGGCGGTACCTGTGGCTCGAAGGAGTAGGGCGCTGGCCCCATATGCCGGAGGTGGCGGGTTCAAACCCAGCCCGGGCAAAACTGAAAGAAAAAAAAAAAAATCAAAATCAAAGATTCAATCAAATTGATACAAATCAAAGTGCAAACTTGAACAGAAATGGACATTTAAGAGAAAACTATAAGTTAGCAAAATTTGACTTAGGAATGAGTTTAAAATTGAAATAAACTAATGATGAAAACCAGAAATTAAATCAGTTTAAATATCCACTTCTACCCAGATCTGATAAGCCAGTGAACTCTTTGTATTTCCTTTATATCTCCTTAAAGTGCTTACTGCTTGTATCCACACCTTGGGATTTCCTTATTTAAGTTGTTTTATGTAGTGGACAATGTCGTGGCTTCATATTATCTAGTATTTGATTGTCTGGGGAGCTGGGGGTGCAAATTTTCTCACCAGGGCAGTGTCCTTAAATCATTTGTTTTTTTTTTTTTTTTTTTTTTTTTTTTACTCTAAGGTTTCTAAAAGTCTGGAGTGTGTTGAATTTATGTAAGGATTCTCCCATATTATTTGTATTAAGTTAATTTCATCCCAGATCCCTTATTTTTAGAGTATTCTAAGCTGCAAAATGATATTACATAATTTATTTTAAAAATGCTGATATAAGCATTTTCCAAAATGTATTTTGTAGAATAAAATTGCCAGTGTTAAGAGCCTGAATTAACATAATTTTCCTTTATAGGTTCACACAATGCGTATCAGAATGCTGAAAGCTATAGGATGTCTTCCAGTAAAGAAACTTGTTAACTTACTTTCTGTTTATCTGACTAAGAAATTCTCCATTTAATTTTAATGACCTCTGTAAAACATTGTGTAGGCAGTAACACTATGTTTTAAAACTATTCCACATAAACGAAACCGGCATTTTTCTAGCTTTATCTATCAATGGATCTCCCTTTACTTTTTTGTGAAGTTCATTAAAATATTAGTTAGAAAGTTCTGGTTATGGAGTCATCCATAAGGAAAGGATATGTAGTAAAATTACCCTTTACGTCTGTACTCCATGGTCCATTTTAAGAGATAGTCTTAAAAATACTATGCAGTAAACACACGGTATATTAAGAGTGATAGTTTCTAGAAACGTTGCACATAGTAGGGAATGGATATTGATAGTTTTTTGTACATTTGCTGTGCTTTAGCTTTTCAACAGGAATCATGAGTCTTATTCAAAGACATTTCCCTTTTGCAAATTTTAGTTACTTCCTTCTGAGAAGATACTCCAAAACTTAGAACAATATGATAGGAAGGATAGAAGAAGCCATTAAAAAGTTTTGTTCTCACAGCTATGATTTAACAATAAAAAAAAAAAAAAAAAAGTTTTGTTCTCAATTTGTCATACCTTATCTGACACATTCTTCAGTATGAAACAACCTCTAATTCCAGCAGAACAGTTGCCTTTAGTCTCAGGGAAGATGGTGACTGATGAAAGTGTTCCCCAGAGAAAGCGCTGTAGATTCCAGTGCTATGGTGCTATGTACCATCTGGGGGGCTCAGTCCAAACAGCTATTCAGATGCTGAATTTCCAGAGAGGGAGAAATTGCAACTGAGTCCCTGCGTGTTCCACATACTGTTTGTAGCAGCGTGAATGCTGAGCACTAGTGTGCTTTCAAGTGCTGTCACCTTGTAAGGCTTTCATTCCAAATGCTCTTTTCCCATGACCTTGATAATCATAACCAATAGCTATCACAATGTAGATCTTCTTCATTTTTTATCAGTAACAACATGTTGCTTGTCAAGGTAGCTACACAAACTCTTAGCATATTTAAACTCATCTATGTCAGTGCCAGATCCACCTCCTGCTCATAGAGTGAGACTATTTGGATAGCTGCGTGGGTGCAAAGCAAGCTTAGGTATATCATTGATTCTCAAATGGACAAAAAATGCACAAAATTGCTTGGAAACAAAGGTTTGTCAAGGGAAACGGTGTCTGTGAGCAAAAGACTGCACAAATAGCCTCTTAGCAGCCAGAAATATTACACACCCAGAGGAAACGATGAGCTTTTTGTACAGATGCTAAATAAGCTTGCCAAGGAACCATATGCTGCTGCTGGAAGAATATTTTTGCAGTTTGGCATCTGGATCCTGGAATTAGCATTCAATAGGGAAAATAAGAAGCATATGAAGATGAGGAAGAAGATCGTGTCCACACTGCACCAAATTTCAAGTTGTGCAAAGGTGGATTTAAAACGTTATTTTAATGAAGAAAAAATTAAATTAATTTCTATGACTATTGCTTATAAGTTTTAAATGGATACAAACAAAATGCCCTGTGTAAACAAAGCAGATCAGAGTAATTGATATTACAAAATACCAACAGTGTTACCAAACAAAGAGGGTCTGGCCTCCTGGCACTGCCAGCCACAGTGTGGAGAAAGGGGTAGTTCCGCCAAACTGTCAGCAGGCCAGGGATTCTGAATAACTGAGAATAATCTCTTCAAAACTGCTCAGTTCTTCAATTTTCAAAATCACGGTTTTATACATAAAGATTTAAAGACCACATTAACTCTTATTTTAAATAATAATCAGCGCAACTCAGTGACAACCCATTACAATATTTCCACTTTAAAGTTAATTTCTTAAATTCATCCTTCTAAAGCAAAGACCACATTAATTCTTATTTTAAATAATAATCATCATAACTCACTGACATATTACAACATTTCTGATTCAAGAGTAAATTTCCTAAATCCATCTCCCTTAACTATTCAACATGGGCATCTTTAAGGTAGGAGCTAAATTACAAAATAGTAAGAATGAGAGACAGGAGCTGAAGGTCACTGAGGGCCTCAGCTGACCAGACCAGCTGTGTCGTCTGCTCTGGCCTCACTGACTCCATCTTATTTTAACTACATGGATTTTCAATAGCATATGCTTTAAAAAAAAAAAAAAATCTATTTATTTAAGGGATTTAAAATCTAATAAACCAAAGACTGGGAGACAGAGAGATTCAGTTCACTACAGGGATTTTCCTATTGGTTTTGCTGCCTTAATTCAATTATTTCTGTACTGCTTGTATTTAATACAAAATAAACCTCATGAAAAAACTAATTTTTCTTTTCTTTTTTTTTTTTTCTTTGTATGCAGGTTATCTGCTATGAAATGTAGCCCACCACATCCCTTCTTCTCTATAACCTCTGGTGCATGTTTTGAAATGGCATCCAGCACCACGCAACAGTGAGGGAATGAGAGTCGATGTTGGCTGAGCGTTGAGTAGCAAGCTGAGATGTAAAGTCTCCACAATTATTTGAATGTGAGATCAATAGGTACATTGAAGCAGGCAAAAAGCAAATAAAACAAAACAAAACGATTGCACTGGTGGATTTAATTCAATCATATTACATTGGGATAAATATGTCCATTTAAAAGAGAATCCCAATGTTTACACAATGTGGGGAGAGGATGTCACAGACGCCATAGCACTCTAATGCTCACCTTTGACTATTGTACTCCAGTGTCTAATTAATAGCACTTAAAATTTTCTGTCATGGTTGTATTAGCTAGTCAGTCATAGGTCAATATATTTGCTTGAAACAGCTGAAACATTTTCATGCTAAGAAACCTTGGGATAACCTTTCTTCCACCTTGGCATATTCCTTTTTTTAGCAATAGATCCCGTGTTTTTTAATTACAATGGAGGTTGCCACTCCAATAATGAGTTCTCCATCTGCATTTGGTTTCAAATTCAGATAGATAATGGAGGTTAGAGAAGGTTAAATTTTTCTCTGGTTGTGTTTATATGTTGCCAGAACAACTCATCTTTTCAGGCAATTTAAGGGAGAAAAATCAGCTAGATAATTTGTTTGTTATCAAGCAGCAACCAATTGACAGAGTTTGCCACCTCCGAAGAGTTTAATATTATGAAAAACACAATTAAATCAGGTGGAATATTTCAGTTAACTTGCTCCCTCTCTTTACATGAATACTCTCTATCCTTTTTTATATCAAGTTCTAAAAGTAGTAAGACATTTTATAATTTTCATTGTGCATTCACAACCATCATATCATGATAATCTTGTGTGGCCTGGTGTGGCTGATGTTGGTGTCACCATTTTTTTGACTGGAAATTTTGACCCAGATGGTAGGTAAATGTTTTATACAAAGTTATTTAACTAAAAGAAGAACACGAATCATCAAATTCGTAGTCCACACATACTACACATCCACCTCACACAGACATGCCCTGGATTTTATTAAAGTAACTCTACACAATCCTTTCTAGAGTGCAAAATTTTGTCAGATTTTCAATTTGTCTGTCTATTACAAAATACGGGTGTTGGGAGTCAGATGTCTCGGTTCCCAACCTCAGATGACCCGATTCAATTAGTCAGTAACCAAGGCACAAAATCAAAGCCGAAGAAGGTGAAAACTGAAAGTAAAACTGGAGCTGCGGAGGCCTTGTGACTGGAAAGCAGAAGTAACTTTGCATAGACTTTATTATAGCGGTTTTCAACCATTTTATTTTTTTTTTTTAAATCTCAGGGCACACTTGAACCTATAGTTAAACTTCCATGACACACTTAAATTATGATGATCAAAAAAAAAAAAAAAAAAAAGAATATACTTATTGTGCTTTGAACTTCTTTCAAAAATAATTTAATGAATGGTCTTTAAAACATTTCACAGCATACCTAAGACCCTCTTCATGTCACACCAGTTGAAAATCTTTAATGTAACAAAGATAAATTTTATTTAAGAACAATAAGAAAGCTCAGAGCCCTTGCAAAGAGAGTTGGAATTATGTCCTCCTCAGACTGAGCAGCGAAGGAGACGGGTGGTGAGAGGCAGAGTAGAGATATAAACATCCGCTCTCTGCATTTGAAATTGTAGCTTTTTCATTGGTCCCTCTGCACCTCCAGGCATTGTTGTGCTTTTCTATTGGCTGGTGATTATTGACCTTTTCTATTAGTCATTGATTACCTAGATTACCTGGTTCCCACATTCTTTTTCTGTTTTTTGGAAACAATTTCTGCAGCCTCATCACATTGTTCCCACACTGTTTCTATTGCCTCCAAATTTCCTTATTTAGTAGGCCAGGCTTTCCTCCTTTAACAAAGTGCTTGCTTTCCTTATGTACAAACTTTCAAAATTTCTCCCGATAATGTAATTGTATTCAGTAGACTTTTTATTTTATTTTGTTTATGTATTTCACTCCATTTATTTATTTATTTACTTTTTGAGACCGAGTCTCAAGCTATTGCCCTGGGTAGAGTGCTGTGGAGTCACAGCTCACAGCAACCTCAAACTCTTGGGCTTAAGCAATTCTCTTGCCTCAGCCTCCCAGGTAGCTGGGACTACAGGCGCCCACCATTGTTTTGTTGCAGTTGTCATTGTTGTTCATCTGGCCGGGGCCTGGTTCGAACTCCCCAGCCTTGGTGTATATAGCTGGCGCCGTAACCACTGTGCTACAGGCGACAAGCCCACAATCTGTTTTATGTAGTGGTGCTACCAGAAGAAGAGGGTCTGGCCACCTGTCACTGTCAGCCAATATGTAGAGACAGCCAACAAAAAAAGTCATACTGATTGGCCTTTTAAGTTTGGCCTTTACCAAACTTTGTCAGAAGGCCAGCGATTCTACAGAACAGTGAGAGCAGCCTCTCTAAGACTGCTCTGTTCTTCCATTTCCAAAACCACAGTTTTATACATAAAAGTTCATAACAAAGACCACAATAACTTTTATTTTAAATAATAATCAGCATGACTCAGTGTCCTATTACAACATTTCTGATTCAAAAGTCAATTCCCTAAATCAATCTTCCTAAACTATCCAAGATGGGCATCTATAGGGTGGGGGCAAAATTAACAAAGCAGTAAGAATGGGAAACTAGAAGTGAAGGTCAGCTAAGACCTAAAGCGAGGAGACCAGCGGTGTCACCACCGACTCCATCTGTTGTCACTACATCTCCTCTCATTGACGTAGCTGCAGACCCTGCTCAGGAGACCAGTGGTGTCACCACCGACTCCATCTGTTGTCACTACATCTCCTCTCATTGACGTAGGTGCAGACCCTGCTCAGGGGACCAGCGGTGTCACCGCCGACTCCATCTGTTGTCACTACATCTCCTCTGATTGACGTAGGTGCAGACCCTGCTCAGTGAATCTTGCTCCACTTCAGAGTCTATATTAGAAACTGCATGTGGACGCCTACAATGACTTTATTATTACGATCATCATTATGGTTTTCATTAGTTAAGACTCTATATTCACACCGGCCCCAAACTGCTCTATAAATATTCAGTGTTTGAATATATTTCTAGGGTTGTTGGGTAGAAAAAAAAAAAAAACCTTTTAAGGCACAAAGAGCATTTCTCTGTTAAAATAGTTTCAAAGTTTTATAATTTTTTTCTCTTCATATTTCCACTTTAAAGTATATAACAACTACACAGTATATTTCTAGATTTTATGCCACGACTTTGGTGTCTTAAGATGTTAATTGATTTCAAACAGTCACCAAGAGCAAGTTTAAACTGGGCTTAGCTGTCTTTCACGCTTTTTCTCTTTTTTGTCGTGTAAGACTTTGTCACACAAACTTATGTTTTATTATTTATGTAAAGAGAGTATATGTTGTGAACAATATATGTTTTATATATGTTTCCAAAGGCTGTGAAACAAAAAATTTTATATTTAAAGTTATGCAAAGTGTGAATATTTGGTATATTATGGTCATGTGCATAATACTTTCTTAAACTCCTAGCTTCAAGGAAGAAACATTGTCATTATAATAATAGTTATATGTGTGTGTATGTGTGCGTGTGTGTATAAAACCTCTGAATTCAATATTAGAATTTCTTATATATCAAAAGCCAAAAAATACACTCTAATTTACCACCAATATTACTAATATTTACTGATTATACTACAATTAAAGTCCCTGAAGAAAAAAAACCAAAAACATAACTGTTCATCTTATGGGAACAGCCTCGCATCTTCTCATCTTTCTTTGTTGTAAGCATTTGAGATACGAAGGCTGTTGGAGATTTGCCTGTGAAAAGAAGGCAACTCGTGACACCTCCATAGCTATCTTTAAAAATCATTTTTTAGAAAAATGTTAAATGCATTAACCTTGTTCTGATCTTGGGTGCATGGCTGCAAAGCCATTCTCAGGCAAGGATAATTGAAAGGTTTGAATTTTTATATAGAGTTAACTGCTAAAGTATTTTTCCTGAGGCAAAGCCAAAGGCTAAGCTTGTGCCATACATTGGACTTCCAGAGCTATGGGCTGGCCCTGTTGCCTCAGCTCAGCTACCCACCAAGGAACAAAGGACTCATGATTTAGTTCTTGCCATAATTTATATGCTTCTCTGTTCCTTTATTTTTACTTACCAAGCACATGATCCCAGTTATGAAAGTTGGGTCTGCTTCCCCACTGGAGCTGAAAGCCAGGGATTTAAATAGATCTTACTAGCTTGATCTTCTTAAGGATGTTTCTTTTTGTGTATCAATACCATAATTTTGCATCATGAGTTATATACAACATGGCAAAATGTTGTTCTTCTAGTGCTAAATCATGCTTGTGACAGGTGCTGTTAAGATCGCAGACATAGTATGGCTCAATCGCGTGGTGCGGATTCATTGCCTCCCTGCATTAAATGAAAATGTGTATTCAGCAGAAGGGTCACAAATTTTCCAGAGCAATTTGTTTTTGGTTTGATTTACTGAAATGCCAGTGGACTTTACCTAACAAGATTATTACAGCACATACCTATTGTGTTTCATTCACACATTCTGTGGACAGAATGCCAACAGAGGCTCTGGAGAGATGAAGCTGCCCCTGCCTCATAACTCTCAAAAGGGTAATGCCATTGACAAAAGCCACAGGAGGACTGCTGTCTTTAATAAGGCTTTGATTCAGGAACCATTAATAACATTTTATTGGTCATAACAACATCCTCATCTGAAATTGGGCACCTTGAAGACTCAATCACATCATTTAAAAGGGAAGAGGTATATTCTCCAGGGCAGATAAGGCCAGTGTTTTTTCCTTTTTAAAAAACAAACAAACCAACAAACCATAAAAAAAAAAAAAAATGCAAAACTCCGCCTTTCTTTTTAACATCTTGTGTGCTTTGTCAGAAGATGTGCAGGAATGAAGTGTGTGCAACAACCCTAATGTTTAAACAATTCTTTTAAAAATAAGCCCTTATACGTTTTAAATATTACTCTGAATAATTATTAGCTACACGGCACAGACAAATGTGTAATCAATTTAAAATTAAATTGGAAGAATACAAATAATTTCTTAGGTTCTCTAAAATCTCTATAGGATTATTTTTTCTTATATCCAGATTATTTTCTTATTAAACTACATTCATTCACAAATAGCATCTTCATAATTAAAACTGTTTGTGTTACTTGAACTAAAGGATAAAGTTAGTCTCGTGGTTTGAACATAATTTGTGTTGAATATTTCTTCACAGAAAATAGGACTGTGCGTGAGCAATGCTTTCTTGTCCTCAATACATTTTTGGAGTTATATAAAAAAAATTTTCAGGCAGGGCACAGTGGCTCACACCCGTATCCAAGCCCTTCAAGAGGCCAAGGCAGGTGGGTCCCTTGAGCTCAGGAGTTCAAGACTAACCTGAGCAACAGCAAGACCTCATCTCTACTAAAAATAGGAAAACTAGCTAGTCCTGGTGGTGGGCACCTATAGTCACAGATACTTGGGAGTTTGAGGCAAAGGAATTTCTTGAAGCCACAGGTTTGAGGTTGCTGTGAGCTATGACACCATAACACTCTCTCCAGGGTGACAGAGTGAGACTGTCTCAAAAAAAAAAAAAAGGGACGTTCTCACAAAATAAACCTAAACATTTTAGAAAGTAGAACTATTTTCTACGAGTTCAAATTTTATAAGTTTGCCTAATAAAATGTATATAAGTACCAGCTGTACTGTGACTCACTGAAAAAAAATCTTATTTTGATAACAATTCCCATATAACTCACTCAAGTAACACGCTGGACAACTATGCTAGATTAAATCCACCTCATCTCCTTCAAGATCCTTCTATATGTGGAGATCCTTCTATAAGCGGTAATTGGTTCCTGCCCTTGCTTCTACTTTCATTCACATTTGTATTTGTGTCCTTAGCTAATTTTATACCAGAAATTTATTCTAACCTCATAGTCCATCAACGCGTTTGTGTCTGTCCATCTATGTGGTTTCCTCTGCCAGCGTGACACCTTTGTCTGTGTTATTTATGGGCAACTCAGCTGAAGCGAGAGCTCAGGATCAGGATTATCACTTTGGTATAAACAAAATTCAGATCAATGCTCTTGTGATCTGTTCAATATTAAATGTGCTAATGAACATCTGTGATGGTCTTTAGACACAAGAAATGACCAATTCACGCAGCATAATAGAAAGATAGGTTCCTTTACAACTTCATTCACAGTTTGAAATAGCTAGAAAAAATATGTAATCTATAAGATGTTCGGTACATCTTCTATTGTTTTGTGAATCTTTTTGGTGACTTATAGTTCATCATTGTCTTTTCTTTTATTATTGCAATCTAACTGAAACTTTTCACTTTTCAGGCAATTTTGAGAGGAGAGCACATTCACAAGACCATAATGAGAAAATGATTATTTTGTAACAAATAATTGTGATGATAGTCATATTTGCATACTTTGAAAGATATAATTAAGAAGAGTGTAGCTATTCTCATGAAAAGAATGACATTAAGAGAGACATTAAGGAGAGAAAAATAGAGATTATAGATATATCCTTAATTTCTAAACCAAGGCACAAGCAAAAAAAAATATATCAACTGACTACTTTTGGAACAATAAATAGTATTACTTTAATCATAATAGTCTGAAAATTCCTAACTTGCTTATCATGCAAGGTTTTTGTTTCATATCTTGACCTTGGATAAATGGACTAAACTCTTTTTATCATAATGTCATCTTTAATAAAGTTGTAATAACTGTACTCATAGAATTGCACTGAAAATTTCCTGATTGAATATAAACGTCTTTTGGGTCTGTTTATACCTGATACCAAAGTAACTGATTTAGTCATTGCAATAAAACACCTGTCAATTCAGTACAAAAGATAGCAATTGCTACTTTAATGTGTCACTATTACAAGTTAGCTGTTTCTATTTTCACTTTCTAACAAATCATAATGTAGCACAGGACGTAGAGTATGTATACAGCTTGTATATTTGACACAACATACATGTATTTAGTGTCTGTTTCCTGTCAGGACTTTAAGACCATGAGTAGCCTAACGATGATCAAGTAGCAACTGATGTATGTTTTGTAAATTTTATTTGTTTTGAGACAAAAATGTTTATTTTACTAAAGATGTTGCATTTGTATTCTGAACTGAATTTCCCAGTTGAGGTCTTCTCTAATGATATTTTTCTCTTAGCATTATTATAGTATCCATTTGCTTGAGGTGCTGCTGCTCACAAAATACATACATACAAAGGTCTGACAATTAAGTTCTCAAACTCATCCCAGAAACGTTTCTATGTACCTCATTGCTGAATGTCACTACGGTTACGTTCGAAGTGCGGTTGGTAAGCTCTGCACTGACACCAGTGCCTAATCCACCCTTTGGGGCAATTTTGGAACTCTTTTTCAAGAATGGCCCTCAGAGCTGTCATCTGAATATTATCAGTATGGCTTCTTTTCAAAATTTCTTTTATCATTGGGTTAAAAGAAGTCATCGAGGGCTGCCAGATCAGTTGAGTGGGGTGGGTGTTCCAATACAGTTATTGCCTAAAAACTCCCTCACTGACAGTGCTGTGTGAGCTGGTGCATTGTCATGATGTAAGAACCATGAATTGTCAAAAAGTTCACGTCATTTTCGTCTAACTTTTTCACATAGCCTTTACAGCACTTAACAATAGTAAACTTGTTTAACTGTCTAGTTGATACAAATTCATAATGAATAATCCCTCTGATATCCAAAAACATTAGCAACATAGTTTTCACTCTTGATTTGGACTGATGGAACTTTTCTAGTGTGGAGAACTGGCTGACTTCCACTGTACATGTTGATACACCCATGTTTCATCATGAGTGATAACATGGCCCAAAACATCGTCTTGCCTCTCCAAAAGGTCTTGGTTTCAGCTCTCCTTTGCTTTTGTTTATCTGTGAGCTCCTTCAGGACCATTTTGTACATATCCTTCTCATGTTAAGATTTTCAGTTAAGATTTTCCTGTTTGTCTATTGATGTTTACATGGTCTGCTATGCAAAATTGTCATAGTCGGCTGACAGTGTTGATGCACAATTAGATGAATTTTTGTAATGTGTTTGTCAGTTCTGCTCATTACCGATGACTCTAAATTCTCTTTATTTTATTTTATTTGAATTTAATCCATTTGTGCACTGTCATTTTCATCATGGAATTATCCCCATAACCTTGAACTAACATGTCCCTAACTTCACATCCACTCTTGCCAAGTTTTATAAGAAATGTAAAGTCTGTTCCTTGCTCTAATTCAGGCACTGACATTCTCACAACAGCACATAGTAACCAGCCTGGTGTGGAAATTCATACCTATGATCCTAGCACTCTGGGAGGCTGAGGCAGGTGGATTGCTTGAGCTCAGGAGTTCAAGAGCAGCCTGAGCAAAAGCGGCACCTTCATCTCTCCTGCCCATTTTTAATGCATGAGGTGTTTAAGTTATAAAAATTGTAGTAGGAAAACTAGCTTGGTGTGGTGGTGGGCTCCTGTAGTCCCAGCAACTCAGGGAGCAGAGGCAGGAGGATTGTTTGAGTCCAAGAGTCTGAGATTGCTGTGAGCTCTGATATCACAGCACTCTACCCAGAGAACAGAATGAGATTCTGTCTCAAAAAGAAAAAAACAAACACATAAGAATAATCAATGCCACTCAACGAGACACCACCATACATTGACACCACCATACATTGACACAACAGCTGTGAGACACTGATATATCAAGACTCGAACCCTTACTGAGTTGTTTGTACAGTGCTGCCAATGTAAGGGCATAGGAGCAGGTTTGCATACATAATTGTCAAACCTGGTATGCATTTGTATTTATATTCATTTATATTTAATTATATATTTGCTTCTGAAAAATCATTTACTATGAAAATTAGGTAAATAAAATAAATTAGTATATTTCCTATATAATTCCCATACAATTCAAGCCAAAGATTATTTAGCTAGAATTTATTTAATGGGTACTTTCATAAAAGGTAACTTTTGTGTGAAAAATAAAATATAATATTTACTATCTTGTCTAGAAAGTCATCTATTAAGCATATATATATATTAAGCAATGACTATCTTCCATGTAATGTGGAATAGATAGGTCAAAAAAACTCTTAGCACTTGTTAATTTAATTATAGGAGGATGAGGTATGAGTTCTGACACACACAGTGTGTAATAATCACAGAAAGCATTTTTTTTTTTTTTTTTACAGTCTTTCTTTGTCACCCAGACTAGAGTAAAGCAGCATTATCTTAGCTTACTACATACTCAAACTCTTGGGCTTAAGTGATCCTCCTGCCTCAGCCTCCCGAGTAGCTGAAACCACAGGAGCAAACTACCACATCCAGCTAATTTTTCTATTTTTTGTAGAAACAGGGCTCACTGTTAGTAAGGCTGGTCTTGAACTCTTGACCTGGGCTTTCCAGAGTGCTAAGATTTACCACATTTATCAATAAATGGGTTTTTTGTTTTGTTTTAAGGAAAACTAATAGCTTTAAATTCTCAATTTGTATTGAAAAATACATAATTGCAAATATGATTGCTCTTTTGGTGGTTTTTTAAATTCCTGTTTTTGAAATTTTTGTCATGGCTAGTATTACAAGTACCAGGATTAGATAGTGGGTGGGAATTTTAATCTTGTCCTTTAAACGATGACACCATCACTCAAGTGCTCAACTCCGCAAGTACTCTGGTTTCTGAGAATGGCTTCTGATAAACCTCCAAGTCTGCCCTGTACCTTGCTCTCTTCAAGAAATCATCTTGGCCATGGTTGAGCTTTTCCTCACCTAATGTTAATTCTCATGGCACTATTTTTGTGGTATGCTTTATCAGTTGTATTAAGTTGCTTTGTTATTCCGTATGTTTCTCTCCCCAATGCATTTGTGGGTTTCTCATACCAGGAACATGAATTATATGTCTTTCTCATGTTCCATGCTTGTCAGAAGTGAAATACATCGTAGATGCTCAAAAAGCATTTTTTGGAAGAACGAAATTGAAATTCTTCAGCCAACTTTGAGAAATATTAACATTTGAAAGCTACATGGTTCCTTGAATTGCAATGATATTAAATAAGAGTGTTATGTCATGACGAGTGGTTGTTCTCAGTTCTTGGAGTTTAGAGACAAGGAATGAAACCCAACAACAGAGTAGCAAATGAAAGTTAAAGAAGTTTATGAAGCAAATATACTTCTCAACTAGGAGGCTGGCTGCCAGGGAAAATTAGCAGGCCACAGAACACTCCAGAAAGGAGCAGAGGGTGGTGTGACATCACAGCAGAGGGTGGTGTGATGTCTCTGTGTCATCCCTTTTTCTCTCGTCTGGCTGCTCTTCCTCATGACCTTGTTTCTTTTCTTTTTTCTTGACTAATGTGGGTGTTACCTCCTTGTTTCTGGCCCACAGGGGCATTTTCCACCTTACGTGGTGAGGCCAGATGTAGTGTGGTATCCAAAGCCCGTGGGGAGGGGTAGTGTTGTATAAGGGGTCCTGTGTCTTTTTTTTTTTTTTTTTAAAGAAAATTTGGTTTCTATTTATTTATATATTTTTTATTTCAGATTAATAAGAGGGCACAGATGATTAGGTTACACTGTTTACATTTCCAAGGAAAAATTCGGGTTGTAGTTGGGTCCTTCACCCGAGGGGTCTGCTGGATACCCAGACATGGTACCCGTTAGGTGAGAGGACACCAGCTACCCCTCTCTGCTTCCCTCTCCCTCCTGCCCACAACCCTCAATACTATACAAGAGAGTGCTTTTCTCTTGTGTGGACATGCAATTCTTTTTGTGTCAGTTTCCTAGTAGTATTGAGTAATTAGATACTTGCTTTTCCATTTCTATGACATTTTATTATGAAGAATATGTATTAATTCTATACTGGTAAACACAAAATATGTAAGGTCTCCATCTTTTTGTGGCTGAATACTATTCCGTGGTTTATCTATACTGTAGTTTGTTAATCCATTCCTGGGTCGATGGGCCTGTGTTGCTTCTGTTTTGTTTCTTGTGACACTTGCCATTGGCTTGTCTTTGTTCTTGTGCCAGCGTCCCATTTGTTTGTGCTGCTGTCTGTGTTTTCTCTGTTCATGACTCACTTCCCCTGGGCTCACATTCTGTGCTGCTCGCGGCTACCCTGACCTTGCAGTGCACTTTCTTACTCAGTCTCCTGTTTGTTTACGTGGTCCATTCTGTACTTAGTCTGCTCATGTCACACTTTTCTACCTACCCAAAGAGAAGCTCTAGTGATATGCAAAGCAATATACACTTATTCATTTATATTCGTCTACGATCAATTATTATGTGGACTTAGGCATTTGTTCACTTTAACCTCACAGAATTCTACTGAATCTTTAATTATTGCTAATATTCAACAAGGTAAATATATTTTGTGATAATATAAATAAAATTAACATAATACTTTAAATTTATTGTGGGCTTTCCTGAAAAAGCCTGGGCATAATTGTTAATCTGATAGGTTAAGAAAAAGCAATAAAACAAGATCAAAAAGGAAGATTTCCTACACGTATATAATGTAGTTATACTTTTTTAATTGACTCATATTCTTATTCTTTGTTATACAGACTCAAATCAGATTCTAAAGACAAAATATTGAAAGTGGTTTGACTTTTAGGGTTTTCTCCCTGGCACTAATTAGGTTAATTCTGAAATGTGAAGGGTGAGTTGTGTGCTAGGTTTTTAATTGTGTTGTAAAATATTCTGGAACTTTGCCACAGAATTTTTTATTGAGTAGGAGTGGGTAATTTTGCTGAAATCTTCACGCCCATTTTTAATGCATGAGGTGTTTAAGTTATAAAAATTGTAATCAGTGAGTTATCAATTAGTATGCTTTTAGGATGTGAAATAACACAAAAATGGAAATTTTATGAATTCAAGGCATAAAATAAAGTTTATCCCTGACCTGAATTTTAACTAGAAAGATCTGATTAATATGCTTTGTTTTTATACTTTTTTGGTCATGAGAGCTGATAGTTTGCAATTTTATTGTGGTTTGAAAACTGTAGTTATTGGAGTATGGGTTTGCAGGTTGGATAGGCTGGGCTGCTACAAGGAGTGACAAGGTGACGTTCTCTCTGGGTACCACACACCACTGCTGCTCAGGGCCATCCATGTGCTCTTCAGGTGGCAAAAACAAATGCCAGGTGGAATAGCCACACCTAAATATTGCCACTGATTCTGTTCCATTCCCACTTAATGGGTGGTTATACCACTCTTCCACTTTATTTTCCTTATTTCTTTGTTCTAGGTAAAGAAATAAAAATAAACCCCTTTTTCTTCCACCTGCCCTTTTGGATATAACAGTTACTTCTCTTGGATGGATGCTTTAGTGCTGCAGACTGATACTCGTCCAGGGCCTGTTAGGATGTGCTCCCCACAAAGGAGGTGAGCAGCGGGAGAGTGAGAGAGTGGCAGTGCCCACGGCTCATGTCACTGTCTGAGTGCCACCTCCTGTCAGATCAGAGGTGGCATCAGATTCTCAGGGGAGCACACACTGTGCTGTTGAGGGGTCTAGGCTGAACACACCTCCTTAGAGTCTAACGCCTGATGATCTGTGGTGGAGCTGGGGCTGTCGTGTTGCAGGAAAACAACCTCAGGGCTCCCACTGATTTTGCACCATAGTGACTGTATAATTATTTTATTACATTTTACAATGTAGTAATAATACAAATATAGCACACAATAAAAGTAATGTGCTTGAATCATTCCTGAATAATTCCCCACTCTCCTAGTCCATGGAACAAGTTCTAGTGCCAAAAGGGTTGGGGACTGCTGCTCTGTAGAATATATCAGTCAAACAGAGTTTGGAGGAGTCTTACTCTTACGTTAGAAGTATACACAGCACCCTAAAAATGTTCCTTATGAATCTATCTTTTAGAGAATTCAAAGTTCCCTTCTACTTACTGTTTTCACTTTTCGGTAAAATAGGCATTTAGGCAAAACACTATCTCTTCTTCTTTTTTTGTGACTTTTGTTTTATTTATTTCAATTAATTAATTAATTATTTTTAATGAGAAGTATTCTCACTCCGTCATCTTGCGTAGAGAGTCATAGCATCAGAGGTCACAACCTCAAACTCTTGGACTCAAGTGATCTTCCTGCTTCAGCCTCCCAAGTGGCTGGGACAATAGGTGCCCACCATGATGCCTGACTAGATCTTTTTCTTTTCTTTTTCTTTTCTTTTCTTTTCTTTTTTTTTAGTAGAGACAGGGACTCACTCTTTCTCAGGCTGATCTTGAACTCCTGAGCTCAGGTGATCCACCGTGTTGGCTGGGGTTACAGGTGCCTGGCCCTTTTGTGATTTTTGAATGTAAGTCACCTCTGCTTTTCTATTGTAACTAAGCACATCTGGGATATTTTACATGAAGGCAGTGATGTTTTGCCTTCTTACTTTAATAGTGTGGACCTGAGAGAGAATAAACTACACAAGCTCCAAAATCTGTTGGTTAAGATTGCCATTGCACACCTTGTGAGGCAGCAGGGACACCAATAGTGACTGTGCACATCTTAATTTCTTTGGAAACACATCACACAGAGCACGCTCTGCTCAATAGTTGCTAAGATTCTTAATTTGATTAATATTTGTGTTTATACCACCCCGTAATGTAGTCTGCTGGAATTGCAAACTTAGGATCTTGCATCTTCTTTTATGCCTTAATGGATCAAACCAATAAATGATACTAAACATAGTCATGCTTCACTTACTGAAGGAACTCATTAGAAAAATACCGTATATACTCCAGTATAAGCCGAGTTTTTTCGGCACAAATTTTGTGCCGAAAAATCCCCAAACTCGGCTTATACTCGGGTCATACAGGTTATTTGATTTGGTTCCCACGCACCTAATCAAATGCACGTAGTCTCCAGTCATCTGCCGTCTGCTTGGGGGGGCGGTGCTTCAGCTCAGTCCACAAGTCACGCTGAGCTGAAGAGGTAGGCGGCTGAACTGAACTGTATTCCACTGAACTATTTAACCCACAATATTTAATGGCACATTTAATTAAGTGAAAACCCCATGTAAGTCTTGTAAAGTCTTATAAATAAACGTTTATAACTCCTGA